>CM033320.1:22666371-22869723 GCA_019359835.1 Pharus latifolius | reverse complement strand
CCTATGCTTCACGCCAGTTGAGGCCACATGAGGAAAACTATCCTACCCATGATTTGGAATTAGCAGCAGTAGTTCATGCCTTGAAGATATGGCGACACTACCTTATTGGAAATAAATGTGAGATTTTTACCGATCATAAGAGCCTCAAGTATATCTTCACTCAGACGGAGCTCAACATGCGTCAACGACGATGGCTGGAATTGATCAAAGATTATGATCTTAGTATTCAGTACCATCCAGGGAAAGCTAATGTAGTGGCTGATGCCCTAAGCAGAAAAGTTTACAACCTACAAGGAATGGTTATGTTGAAGAACCCTTACCTTCAACAAGAGTTGCAGAATCATCAAGTGGAATTAGTACCACAGGGAACGGTAGCCACTTTAACAATAAAATCTCAACTTGAAGAACAGATAGGAAATGCCCAGAAGAAAGATGAAGAAATTTGTAAGATCAAGAGTCGAATCAAGTTAGGAAAAGCTGAGGGCTTTACTGAAGATAACCAAGGAATTGTATGGTATCGAGGAAGAATCTGTGTACCTCAAAATGCAGATTTTAAGGAAATAATTCTCCATGAAGCACATAAAACTCCATACTCAATACACCCTGGTAACACAAAGATGTATCAAGATTTGAAAACCAGATTCTGGTGGGATAATATGAAGAGAGAGATTGCAGAATATATTGCAAACTGTGATACATGTCGACGAGTTAAAGCAGAACACCAGAAAATAGCAGGAAAGTTACAACCTCTACCAATACCATTATGGAAATGGGAAGAAATTGGTATGGATTTCATTACAGGATTACCTAAAACTCACGGAGGATATGATTCCATATGGGTTATTGTGGACAGACTTACTAAAGTAGCTCATTTCATACCAGTCAAAAAGATTTATGATGGCAGTAAATTAGCAGAGTTATACATGCAAAGAATAGTGGCATTGCATGGTATTCCTAAGAAGATAGTCTCGGATCGTGGAACACAGTTTACCTCCAAATTTTGGAATAGACTGCATGAAACCCTAGGAACCCAGCTGGATTTCAGTACTGCATATCATCCACAGACGGGAGGACAGACAGAAAGAGTCAACCAAATCCTAGAGGATCTTCTAAGAGCTTGTATACTAGATTATGGGACATCATGGGACAAATGTTTACCATTTGCAGAATTTACATATAATAACAGTTATCAAGCTAGTATACAGATGGCACCATTTGAAGCTTTATATGGACGTAAATGCAGAACTCCATTACATTGGAATGAGCCAGGAGAACGAAAAGTCATTGGACCAGAGATAGTAGAAGAAGCAGAAGCTCATGTCAGACTCATCAGAGAAAGGTTGAAAACAGCACAATCACGACAAAAGAGCTATGCAGATAAACGACGAAGAGAATTATCTTTTGAACCAGGAGATTTTGTGTATCTCAAGGTTACACCATTCAAAAGATTACAAAGATTCCAAGTGAAAGGAAAGTTATCCCCAAGATACATTGGACCATTTAAGATAATCAAGAGAAAGGGAGAAGTATCATATAAATTGGAATTACCTGAGGGATTAGCAGGAGTGCATGACGTGTTTCATGTCTCTCAGCTCCGGAAATGTTTGAAGGAACCTACTGACCAAATAGATGTACAAGATGTGCCATTACAGAAGAATCTCACTTATCTTGAGCACCCAATCAGAATCCTAGCCACTGATGAACGTCAGCTCAGAAGGAAGAAAATCAGATTGTGTAAAGTTCAATGGAAGAATCATTCAGAGCAAGAAGCTACTTGGGAGAAGGAAGAAGATCTTAAGCAAACCTATCCTTATCTTTTCCTGTCTTAGGTAAATCTCGGGGCGAGATTTCTTTAAGGAGGGTAGATCTGTAACACCCTGAGTTAGGGGTGAAAATTTCCTTTTTCACCAATGGCACGCATGCATGTATCTGTAGTATTAGTCAGATTAGTTTCTATTTCAAGCCCTAAAATCTCCAAAATCTATCCTATGACCTCAAATTAAGATCAGATTGTTCAGATGTGATCTATCAGTTACTCTGAACTTAAAAGTCTTCAGAACCTAGATCCAATTCTATCCCTAACTCCCAGAATTATCAACTCCTTCTGTTTTCGAAAACAGAAATACCTTATATTACTTAAATACCCTAAGTTTCGGAATCCAGATTTAATCAGAATCTTGACCAAGTTCAGACCAGATTATTTCTGGAATATGATCATGGGTATGTCAATACCTTAATATAAAAAGTTGACAGCCAGATTCTGCCATCTAGACTCTTTTTACAAATTAGTCCAAGAATTATCGCAAAATAGTCCTTATCTGTTAACTGAAAATCTAAAAAGACTAAAATCTCCAGATTAACTCTAAATTCAGAATTTCTTCAGCAGATCTTTCCTAATTGCTATTTGCCACAAGTTTCTCTTCTGTGCAGATATCAAAATCGAACCCTAAATGCCAGAATTCGAAATCGACAAAACTCAAATCTAATTTACCCTAAATTACCCTATTTTCAGTTTGTATCAAAAGCTATCCAAATGTGCCAAATTTTATTTTCAATCCTTGCCAAATCATCTGTGGAATAAAGATTGCCAAAATAGCAGAAGCAAATTCAGAGCAAACCTTCCAAATCATTAGATTTACAGATCAGTCCAAAACTCAAAGAATTGAAATTGCAAATGAATCCATTTTCGACCAGGTCAACAGCAGCATTCGACCAGGGACCGCCGTGCTTGTGCGCCGTGGTTGCTTGCCGCCGGTGAGGCTTCGCCCGCGCTCGTGCTTGTGCATGCTTGCTCTTCCTATTGCGCACGCGTCAGTGTCTCAGCCATCGCCGTGGCAACACCGTGGCAGCGTCGACGACAGCACCGCCCTCGTGCGCGACCAGCAGCAGAAACACCAGGCTTTTGTCAGTTGCTTTTGCGCCGTGCCAGTTGTTGTCGCCACCGTGTGCTCTAGCGTTGCAAAGTCCCGATGAGGCGACACTGTGATCAGCTGCAAGCTTGTCGCTGTCGCATCACCGTTCTTCGCTGTGTCTTCGCCGCTGTTGCTCCAGCACGCAACCAATCGCATCACCAACTGCCAAATCAATTCACTGCTCCCTCCTTGCAAGCTTCGCCTGGACTATTTAAACACCACTGTGCTCAGCAACTCCCTCACACCTCACTGGAAATCAGCCAAGTCCCAGAAATTCCTGTTCCAGTCATCTTCTCCGGCGAGCCGTCGAGGAGGCTCACGGTGCCAGCGCTCTACACTTAATTTCCTGCCAAATTAACCACATCAGTGAGTTCCCCTACTCATCCTCTCTGTGTGATATCATTTAATTGTTCTCCGGTGGACTCTAACGCCGGCGATCACCGGAAATGGCTGAAAATCGAAGATTGCCCTGTTCCGGCAATGCAGGCCAAACCAATTCGAATTAGCCCTCGAACCTGTGAAGTAAATTGATCAGTGAGCCAAATCAAGCAAGCCTGTGAAGTTGGATTTCGAAATTTAGCAAGAATCGAACCTTTTCCCTAAACCGAGCTTCACCAGAAAACCGGCGATCGTCGCCAGACTTCTCCAGTGATCCTCCGGTCAATTTGATGTTACCAGAAGCTTCTCTATACCTCCTAGATGCTCTCCAAGCAAGGAATTTAGTTCTCTCGGCCTGTAGCAGAAACCCCCAACTGGCAGTGTCTCTTCTCCGGCGCCGATGATCGGAAAAGTGTTTCCGGCCATTTCAGCCCTCGAAACTTTGTCATTTAGATGTGCCTTAGCCTCCTGAGTATTTTTGTCTTCTAGCTCGACACCTAGATCGGCCTAGATTGGAAGTTATAGCCATGCCAAGTTTGTGTCCAGAACTGCTCCAGTGCAGCCAGTTCATCTCGGTTCATCATCAAATTTCTTGCTTTCCAGCCATTTTCAGTCCTAGATCCTGTTAACTTAATTGTTCCTGTTACTCAAGCCTACCTCCCAGACAAAGTGGTGCATCATTTGGAGCTCCAGATCAAAAGTTATGCTAAGCCCTAATTTTTGGCATTGTCAGCTCTATGCCAGAGCTTGTCAGCCAGTGGCATTGACCTTGTTACCCACTTCTGGTTGTGTAAATTGAAAACCACTTTGTCCACTAAATTTGTAGAGTTGTGATCTACATTTTATTCTACTACCACAAGTTGAGATAACCCCTCTATCATTCATCGACCCTATGTCGATGCTTTGAACCGAATGTCGACCTAAAGACGTTCGCTGTTTTTGAGCGAACCAGTCGCAACCTTGATATCATTCTGATATTTTGAGACATTTGGAACCTTGTAAACCTTTGACAGCTAATCTTAATATTGGTTTCCTTAACTTAACCCTAATCAGCCTCTAAACCAAATCATTTCAGAATCATCAAGACTTCATCTTTGCATCATTGCATATAGTATAATAATGTATGGAAAAGATTATGATTATTGGTTGTTTGTTTGATTGGAGAGCAGATCAAGAGCCCGAGTTCGAGGACTTCATTGCGGATCCGACGTCAACTGCTGTATCTTACGACGCGGAAGGCAAGTCATATCCTTGGTCATCTTGAACCTATATTTTAAATGTTGCTATAATATAACCTTGAATATAGGCAATATTGCATGTGAATGATCGAGAATAGTTGAATTATCAATTGGCAGTACTAGACTGGTTATCTGTGAAATGTGAAATAAACAAGTTTTGAGCCATGAATTATTATATATATTTATATACTTATATTCATGAAATAAAACCCCTAGCCGTGACCAGAAAAATGGTATGGATGGCTGTAGCACTGGAGGTGCTAGACTGCAAAGGAATGCTGGCACTGAAGGTGCAGGGTTGTGGATAGTCTGGTCATTGGCATATAAGGACTAGAACCTTGTGTTGTGCGTCTAGTGGCATGAACAACGTGCTAACCGCAAGCCTGGTATGGGACAGGCCTGAACAAGTAATTATGTGGATCGCACATGAAACCCCTGCATGAGATGTGTAGTGATGCACGATAAACACGGAGCGCGGCTCCCACACATATCACTGAAGGTGATCAAGCACGCTGACCCAGTAATGGGAATAAGCAAAGGGGTGGAGGTTTGGATACAACCTGCCACAACTGTGCCTCGCTGAGAGCCACAGGGTCGGGGGTGAATTGTGAGTAAAACATAGCAAAAGTTCTTGTTATTTCCACCTTGCCGCTCACAGTATGAAGTGAGTCAGGGGTCCAATCATTTTGTTATGATAGGAAGGGTTTGAAAGTGGAATATCTTGCGGGTAAATTGGTACTCTCTGCAGAGTTAAAAACGTATTCGAATACTCCGAGCTCCCGGGTTTATAGGAGTCTGCTGCGGTGGATTAAATCCACGGGGTGTGACACAAGTACTATTTTCTAAATAAAATATGTTTAAATCAAGATTACCCAAATGACATGTGTTGTCATGATAAGGAGTGCTGTCGTGGGCTGTCGTGTGTCGACGTGTCACGGTAGTGCTATAATCTAGTGAACATGATTGATGATGTTATATTATGAAAAGTGCTGCCATAAGATGAGATGAGAAAGGAAAAGACTATTTTACAAATATCCATAATTCTTGACTAGTCTAGGTTCATATCATCACTACTATATGTACTTACTCTTACCTATGACTTGCTGAGTACGTAAGTGCTCACCCTTGCAACATTCAACTCAATAGATGGAACCTACTTTGATCAAGACGATGGCACGGAGTATTACGTGGATCCAGAAGGAGGAGAATCAGTTCCGCCAGAACCCTGAAGTGTGTTGTTCTACCGTCAACTTCTTATGTGGGAGGGTCACCTATCTTCTGCTGTGTAGTTAAATATTTTGCTAAACCCTGAATGCCTTGTAGGCATTGTAATCCTCTTTATGTAATATTAAGGCCAGTAGGCCACACTGCTTAATATTTTGTAAGTACTCTGTTGCAATGTAATATACTCCTGTGTTTGACTCATCCTGGGAGGTCAAAGGTTTGTGAGAATGGGACTAGCTGCAGCGAGCTAGGTCTCTACAGGAGTAGTCGTTGTCCCAGTCTCGGGGCGCGACATGGTCACTTTGGGGTTACAAAGACGTTGCAAAATCTTCACCGACATGTGTTCTGGCCGCGTATGCAGCAAGATGTGGCTAGGTTTGTTCGAGGCTGCGGTCTCTGCAGCATCTCGAAACCGGCAAACCAAAAATTAGGTTTGTACACTCCTTTGCCAGTTCCATCACGACCATGGGAGAGCATATCCATGGATTTCTTGGGAGGATTGCCTAAGACCCGATGTGGCAACGATTATTTATTCGTGGTCGTTGATCGGTTCTCCAAAATGATTGTTCTTATACCTTGTCGAAAGACTATCACGGGAGAAGAAGCAGCTCGGGTATTCTTCCAACACGTTTGGACACACTCCGGACTGCCGACTTCTATTGTGTCTGATTGCGATACCCGGTTCCTTAGTCACTTTTGGCGATCGCTCTGGACGATGATGGACACCAAGCTAAAGAGGAGTACTGCTTTTCATCCGCAAATTGATGGTCAAACCGAAGTGGTTAATCGCACAGTCGTTCATCTCTTGAGAGGATATAACTCGAAGCACCCGAAGACCTGGGATGAAAGCATACCATACCTACAGTTTGCTTTTAATCGAGCAGTGCATGGTTCAACTGAAAAGTCACCGTTTGAGGTCTGTTTAGGATTTCTACCACAGAGTCCATTCGATATGGAGTTTGTGATCCCTACCTCAGCACAGAACAGCAAGGAAGCATCTGATCAGGATCGAGCACAAAAGTTCCTGGAAGGTATTCAACGACTCCATCGTGAGGTTGAACAGAACTTGCTGAAAGCTCAACTCAAGTACAAGGCGCGACATGATCGGCACCGAGTTGATGTGCAATTTCAAGAAGGTGATATGGTATGGTTACATTTGAGTAAGGAGAGACTTAAAGGTGAAGGTAAGAAGCTCAAACCCATTCATTATGGTCCTTTTCGGATTTTGCGGAAAGTGGGTAATAACGCTTGTCAGCTCGAGTTACCTCCATACATGGATATTTACTCGGTTGTTAATGTTGAGCACCTCAAACTCTTTGAGCCTTCAATGCTGGATGATGAGCCAGATACCATAGTACCATCTGTTGAAGATTTGGTCTATCAACGAGACGAACCTCTACGTGAAGATGTGATTCTGGAGAAGAAGGTGACTACCACCCGCAGTGGCACCAAGGAGACTTTTCGAATCGGTCGGAAAGATCAACGAGCACGTGCGGCAAAGTGGTACACCAAAGAAGATGGACAAGCCCAATTTCCACATCTCCGGTTCGATCGAGAGGTCGCAACAGGGGTTGGCTCCTTCTCAACAAGGGAGTCATGATCCGGGAGGATCTCCAAGTCCTGACCGCATGCGGCTTCGCGACCAAGTCCTAATCGCATACGGCTCCGCGACCATGGATTGGTCCGCGACCAGGAAAAGGAATTCGTTCCCTGATTCGGAATTGTAATCCGATCCGAATGTGTATAACTAAGCTTATCTGTTTAGGATTAGTTATATGAGTCTAATACGTTTAGGTCTCTAAGTCTGATACGTACTCATACGATTGGACTATAAATACCTTGTAATAGGTCTAGTTTAGATCATCGAACTCAATCGAAGAGTCATAGAACTTATTTGAGTTTTAGACACTTATAGTTCAGTCGACGTGGACAAGTGTGTCTAACGTTGACGTGTAAAGCCCTCTTTGATATAAAGAGTTGTGCAATTACTTTGGGTTTTGGTATTTCCGAGTAAGATCCCGTTATTCCGCATATTAGAATCTGGGCGAGCCTAGTGCGAAAACCAAGACTAGGTCTCAAACGGATCAGCGAAGGCCAAGGAGGACGCCCTCCGGGAGGTCGAGGGCTCCAGTGTCCGGGTGGTGACGGACGCGGGCCGCTCCGTCTGCTCAGCCCTCGAGGGGCTTGCAGTGAGCCTCGGCTTGGGAGGCGCCTCAGAGGCGGCGCCTACGACGCTCGCGGAGGCTGTGCATTTTCTCAACGCACAAGTCTCCGTGATCCCGGAGGCCGTCGATGGCCGGGAACGGGGTAGGGCGATCCCGGTGGTGGCTGCCGCAGCCGGGCTCGTGGAGCACTGGGGGGTTGGCGCCCGACTGGATAGTCCGGGTGCCATTCCCGACGTCAGCGCCTCCGGGGCCGGACGCTGCGGCTCCGGCGGGAGCCTCCTGGGGGGAGGACGCCAATGAAAAAGTATGAGCCTCCCCCCGGGGCTTTAGATAGGGCCCTTTTTGTCTTAGGGTTTTTTCTCTAGGTAGCTTCTTAGAAGAAGCCCCGGACACTTGTACAAAAACATTTTGATGCAATAGAAATGGGATTTTTTTGCTAAGTCTTCAAACAAAATTTACCAGGTTTCCCGAGAGGTTGCTCCCGGACCTTGAGAGGTTACTTCCGGGCAAAGGCTCTCGAGATTGGAGCGCAACCTCAAGGGCGTCCAATGTTACAGGGAGCTTCTCCGGAGGTGGAGCCCCCGGTCTCGTGTCACTTGGGGGAAGCCCAGGCCGCCTTCATTTTGTTAAGTCTTTTCTCCAGGGGACATGGCAGGGGTGTTTCCTGGGAGCCAATCCGATTCTAGTGTCATCTGGAGTGGCACCTAGACAACTTTGACAACCACCACGCCGAACTGTCCCCTCCGCGACAGGGGTCCCGGAGGGTTCCCTCACTTCGAATACTTCCACCGCGGGCTACGAGTATTGGCCTGAAAGATTTGCTCCGAGAGGCCCAGCGTCGTATACGAAGTTTGTATCGAGACCTGGCCTGGGAGCTATCAGAGGGTCTCCGGGATTATTAGGTGTAGGAGCCTTCGGGGTTGTATCTTGTTTAATGTAATGATGCCCAACGGAGGGGGAAGTTGTCCTCCGGTTAAGTCTTTTTAATTAAGCTAAGTTTGCTTGTGTACTTTATGAATTTTTTATAGTCCAGAACAGGGTGATTCCCGGGTGCTCCTTATCCCCCCCTCCATAGCGGGCCGAAGGGTAGCTCCGTGCGTTGTGGAGGTGACAACCCCCGAGGTAAGAACCATGCAGTTAAGAATTCCCCAAGTTTTATCAGGGTGGGGAAAACTTCCGGGAACAATTTTTTGAAAGTCCCGGCGGGGTCCTGTGGGACCCTCATTTGAGGATTCCAGTGGCAACCTCCCAGGTGGATTGCACACAGAAAGGTACATCAGAAGCTCACAACAGCAGGATTTACTTTAAATAATAAAGCAAATAGGTAAAACAGGTACAAGGTCACGAGGACCAGTATTACATTATCATAATGCCAAGAATGGCATTAATTAAAGTTGATACAAAGTAGAGAGTCTTTCATGAATCAAGAATAAAAAAACAATAACACGAAAGCAATAACGAAGGTCTTCATTTCCTTCTGCAGCGGTTCGGCTCGGGCCTTTACCACATCGAACTCAACTTGGCACATGACCCTCCTAGAAGCTCGAATCGTCTGGAAAAGTTCCTTCCTCTTCTTTGGTGCTCAAGGCTAAAGGAATCGGGATCCTTGAATCCTTTCTTCTGAATTTGTGTGAAAAGGCAAGGGTGAGCATGTATGAGTATCACAGTCTGTTATCACATCAAAGCCGTCTAAGATACTCATACTAACACAGACGGTTTTGATCTCAGAACCGTCAGTAAAATATGAGTATTGCAGACGGTTCTGATGTCAAAACCGTCTGTGTATACTCAAATTATCAGAGGTCAAAACCTGAGTATCACAGACGGTTCTATTCTCAGACCCGTCACTGATAATGTGAGGATCCCAGGTGGTTTTGACATCAGAACCGCCTGCGAAACTCAAATTATCAGAGACGGTTCTGAGATTAAAACCGTCTGTGGTAGTATGAGTATCACAGACGGTTCTGATGTTAGAACAGTCTGTGAAGTATGAGTATCACAGACGGTTCTGATGTTATAACAGTCTGTGTAGTATGAGTATCATAGACGGTTCTGATCTTATAACAGTCTGTGAAGTATGAGTATCACAGACGGTTCTGATCTTATAACAGTCTGTGAATGGAGAGATCACTGACGGTTGAAAACATCAAAAACCGTCTGTGATAGTACATGATTATCACTGACTCGAATATCACTGACGGGTAAGAACCGTCTGTGATGACTGTTTTGACCCGACTGTGATGATGAATTCTGTAGTAGTGACGAACTATCTTCGGGTGAGTGATTTCTAAATGTGTCATGTATAAAGTTTTTATCAAATCTCAACCCATCTTGTTTTATGGAAATAAATCGTTTTGGGCCAAAACAAGATCCCGAAGACTTCAATTTTGTGCAGGTGTACTCCACTGCCATCTCAGCGGCTGGGGGGGATGTGACAATGCAGTGCAACGTCTTCCCCCTCTACCTTACCGGGATCGCCCGCTCGTGGTTTTACAACCTGAAGACTGGCTCTATCAAGTCTTTCGCTCAACTCAAGCGCGAAATCTATGCGAACTTCTAGGGGAACTACGTGCGTCCCCTGGACTCATCGTAGCTCTACACCATTCGGCAGAGGATGGGGGAGACTATCCATAGCTTCTTCAAGTGCTTTGCTCAGGTCAAGAGCAAAGTGACTCACATCCCTGACTCCACACTCATCGAGGCGTGCAAGAGTGGGATCCTTCCCGGGAAGCTCCATTAGAGACTCTCCCGGAGCTGCCCCTCCTCCGCTGACGATCTCTTCACTGTGCTCGAGAAATACGCTCGGGCGGAGGAGGACGACCTTTGGAAGAAGAACCAGGGCGCTCCCGCCCCCGTTGATCGGGAGGCTAGGGACCCCCTCAAGCGCCCAAAGAGGGGCAACCGCAACGAGCCACGACCTCGGGACACCTTTGACCTCGAGGGCGGAGGCGGCTCACGTGATTCCCCCAAGGGCAACCGTCCCTTCCCCAAGCTAAAAGGCCGTTGGGGGGGACAGCCGTCCTGCGGCCGTGAAGGCCCTGCGGCGGGAGACAAGGAGGGCCTGTGGTGCACTTTCCACAAGTCTAATACCCACGCTACCTGGGAATGCCACCAGCTTCTCCTACACTTCACCGCATGCCTCGACCAGCCTGGGCGGGGGGGAGGGAGTCCTGCCTCCTTGCCTCCCCAGCCGGCTTTGCCGGCTCTTCCTGGCCCCTCGGGGGAGCAGCAAGGACAACCGTGGGAAGGGGGCTCAACAGAAGAGCTCCCCTTTCAAACCTCCCAAAGGCGCGTCAACGTCATTACAGGGGGGGAGGGGTCCGCTTCAGCGTGAGACTCCAAGCTCCAGCGCAAGGAGTACGCGCGAGAGGTAAAGGTTGTGAGAGTGCTACATACGTCCCAACTACCAAAATGGTTGGACATCCCCGTCACCTTCATAGCAGAAGACGCGCGCAGGGTTCGCTTCTCCATGACGATGTACTCATCGTCTCCGCCACCGTCTACAACTGCCACCTGAAAGCGTTTAAGGAGATGTAGGTTGACGAGAAGTTGCTGCAGCCTGCAGCCGGGCCCTTGCAGGGCTTCGTCCCGGGGAAGACCATCCACCCGGTGGGCAAGGTGGATCTCCCCATGACCTTCGGTACCCCAAACAACTACTGGACGGAGATGGTCCGGTTCGACGTAGTGGACCTCCCCTCTTCATACAACGTAATCATGGGGAGGACCACAATCAACCGCTTGGGGGCGGCGATCCACCAGAGCTATCTTTGCGTGAAGATCCCTGGGCCTCACGGTGTGATCACCGCCCGAGGTGACCAGGACGTGGCCCGCGCTTTGTACGAGCACGCCACCGTGATGATCAGGAGCGTCAACGTGATCAAGGCCCCGTGGGGAGAGACCTCTTCCCCGGCATCGGACGCCACGACCGTCCCCTCCGGGAGGTCTCCCCCCAAGCTGCGTCTGGAAGGGGACCTCCGGAAGATCCCGTTGTCCCCGGACGACGAAGCAGGGCCGACAGGATCGGGGTGGACCTCTCCGAAGAGCATGCGGAGCAACTCGCGGCCTTCCTACGCAAGAACTCAAATGTCTTTGCGTGGAAGCCCGCCGACATGCAGGGCGTCGCCCGGGAGGTCATCGAGCATAAGCATACAGAAGATAGTCTTTATAGGAAATGATACATAAAATATATCATGCATGCAGGGGAGATGCTCTGGGCAAGGTTACTCGAGCGATGCTCGAAGAGATAGGTTCAAATGGGTCGAACGTCGAAGGGGTTGACATTCGGTTCATGGCTAGGCATAGCCTTAGGTCGGCTTTAGGTGAGTTTTCTGAAGTTGTGGCAGTAGAGTAAGTTGTAGAACATGGCTCCAGGGACCTAGTAGACAAAGTGGCATTTCAATTGCTCAACCAGAAAGGGTCAAACAAGGCTAATGCCAGTGGCTGACATGCACTGACACTGCACTAACACTGTCAAAAACTAGGCCAGAGTGGTAAATCTGGTTCTGGGCTTCAAACACTTCGCCAACTATGTCAAGGAGGTAGGCGTGGATGCCACGAACAAAATGGCGGTGGTTTCAGGGGCTGAGGCGGCCGGACGACGACGAATGGTGGCGATGAACTACGGCGGCGACACGGCACAGACACAGTTCTGGACAAGAACTTGTCACGGGTATAACTTCCAATCTGGGCAGATCTAGAGGTCGAGCTAGTGGAAGGAAATGCACAGGGGGCTGAGACCTAGCTAAGGGACAAGGTGGTGCTGGCTAGAGCGACCGAGAACAAAATCCGGCGGCCGGCGCTGGAGAAGAAGGCACTGGATTTGGGGGTTTTTGACACAAGGAGATTGAAGTCAATTCCTTACTTGGAGAGTGAGAAGGGGACAAGAGAAGGCTATAGACACGGCCAATTTGACCGGAGGGTCGCCGGCGTGGCCTGGCGACGTGAGCCAGATCCTGGTGGCGCTTAGATTTGGGGAAAGCTTTGATTTGAGGTCAAATTTGAAATCCAAGCTTACAAGCCTGCTAGGGAGACTCTACTAGTCATAAGCTCTCACAGAAAGGTGAGCTAATTTGGGCTAAAACAAACGGCATTGCCGAAATAGGGGTTTTAGAGAGTTCCGGCGATCACTGGCGTCAGGGTCCGCCGGGATGCAATTAAACATTAAAGCACAGAGAGGAGGGTGAGAGGGACTCACCAGTGTGATCAATTTGAGGTATGGTGCAGCTGAACGGGCTGGCACCGTGCTCCTCTCCGTTGGCTCGCCGGAGAAGAAGAAGAAACACGAGACGAACAGGGACTTTGGTTGCTGGAGGGATGTGAAGAAACTCTGGGCGAGGGGGAGTTTATATAGGTAGTGGCTAGGGCTCTTGAGAGTTGAAGCGGATCAAGCAGGATACGCGTGACTGGCACCGGAGGCGGGATCGAGACGGCATGCACGGCGTTGGGACGCGGCAGCGGCTCTGCCAGAGAAGAGGATCGCGCGAAATCCGACTGGAGCAGGGCGACGGGGTGGCTGGCTTCGACATGGCGGCGATGTGGGAAAAAGCCTCTGACAGCAGCAGGCACGCGCGCGCACAAAATGAACAGTGCTACTGGCGCTGCTGCAGTGGCTCCACGGTAGCCAACCAGACGCGCACATGTGGTGGCGAGTCTCAGGCGAAGCTGGCAACGGCGGGGCTTCACCGGCTATGGCAAATCATGGAGAGTAGCAGCGATCACGGTCGAAATCGGTGCTGGCCTGGTCGTGGTCAAACGACCTGGTCGTGACAGCAGCGGCTGGTCAAAAGAAGGGGCTGAAAAAGATGTCTTGGGCCAATCTGCAATTTCTAGAACTTGATTCTTGGACTGAATTGTGAATCTGGCAATAAACTTGGTTTCGATTGAAACTGGCTTTGCCAATTGGACTCACTAAGTTCAGTAAGTAGGTTTGCAGGGATAGAAGACACAATATGGTGTTTTTGATTAGGTTTTGAGCAAAACAAAAACAGAAAGATTAGGGTAATTAGGGTAATCTGGGACCTAGGATGAGAATTTGAGATTTTGCCTGAAGAGGATTCTGTTCAGAATAGAAGTTGGGAGATTTTTCCTGAATCAAATCAAGGTTTGGAGCTGATTTGTGGCTTTTAGCCTTTTCAGGCTTCTTGGAAAATCAGGAAAGGATCAATCTGAAATACTTTTGGACTGAAATGCAAAAATGGTATGAAAGGTGGAGTTTAGCTGCCAACTTTTTAAATTAAGGTAGTGGCATACCTAGGATCATGATTCTGAGATAAGAAATCAAGAATGGGGTTGAGACATCCGAGAATGCAATGAAGATATGCTGACTAGCATGCTAAAGAGGTAGCAAAAATTGGGATGTTACACCCGCGGCCGCGAGGAACACGCAAGCCGAGGGGCTCGCCCCCTCATCCACTGGCCACTCGATGCGCGAGGGGCAAGCTTTTGCGAAGCGCACCTCCGGGAGCTCTGATTCTGGTAGCTCTGGGGCCACCGAAGGTGCCACTACCGGGAGCGGTGAGGGGGCATAGTTCATCCAGTCGGACGCCCCCTCATCACTAATTGCATCCTTCTCCCCAGCCTCGAGGAGGCGCATGAACTCTTCGGTTCCTGCCGCCCCCCCGGACTCTTCTGGGAGGGGTGACGTCCCCCCACGCCTAGCGGGGGGGCTTGTGTGCGCCCCAGCCCGGCGGCTGCGTCCTGGGCCTTCGTGGGTGTAGGGTCTGATGTTACCACCAGACCGGGAGCTTTCTGCGCCTTGGCGCGCTTTGGTTCGGTGCCCCCGGTGGTCTCCTTCCCCCGCTTGTGGGAGCCGGGGTTGGGAGAGGCGTCCTCTCCAGTAGCCTTAGCCCAAAAGCCTCGGCCACCAAGTTCCAGGGAGGACCCTCCCCGATGACCCGCACGATGCGCTCGTGCTCGTTGGCGTAGTACCTCCCAAGGAGGTTCTCCGCCTTGTCCCGGGTGGCTGGGTATGGCCAGACTACAAAAATAAAAGGAGTTAGCAAAATTGACAAGAATCAAAGTGGGTTACCAGAAACTTACGTCTAGTCACCGGCTTCTGCAGGGGCCGCTGCGCCGGCCACATTCCGATCCCCCTCTTCCCGTGCAAGGACGGGGGAGCTTGAGGAGCGCCAACTCCTCCGCGGCGTCCCTCATGGAGCTTCAGCTCCTCTTCGGTCCACACCAGGGGCTTGCGGGCTGACGACCAGCAGTAGAAGGAGTGTTCCGGAGAGTAGGTCACTCCGGTTTCCCGGACCCGGAGGTAGAACCAGCTCCGGAGCCAATCCCCCCAGTCGTCCCGGGAAGCGGCCACCGGGTACTCCTCCACCCGGGAAGGCAATAGCTGCATCATTATGGACCCAAAGGCTGACTTCGAGCCCCTCGGACAATATGCGAGCTCCTCGCGGCGGGCTCATAAAAGTGCCGGAGTAAATGGAGCGTCAGCTCCCGCCCGGTGGCCGTCTCACACAGCCAAATGAAAAGCACATCCAAACGAGGGTGTTGGGCGTCAGGTGGTTGAGTGCCACCCCGTACTCCCGGAGAAACTCCCGAAGCAACGGGTGCAGTGGGAGCCAGAGCCCAACTTCGAGGAAAGCCTCGAAGATGACCACCTCTCCAGGCTGGGGGCGGGGCGTAGTCTCCTTCCTCGGGGGGACCCGGACGTCCCCGTCCGCGACAACCCCCCGGTCCACGAGGGACTCCAAGTCCCCCGAGGTGAACTCCGAGGCCCAAAGGAAGTCCACGGTGACTCCCTCGAGAAGCACATCGGCGGCCTTGGCACGACCCTTTGGAGCCATTTGGGTTTCGGGTGGGTTAAGCTACCAGAGAGCTAAGTTTGGGGAGTTTAGGTTTCCGGAGACTAGGCTTCCGGGAGAGATTAGAGCGCCGGTGGTGATTGAGACTCGAGGGTTCAAGTGTCGTCTCTGGGCCCCTCGAAACCCTATTTATAGATCTCGAACGCGGCCCCGATGAGCACCACATGGACACTAGTGATAAATCTGCACCGTCCAATTCAAACAGCGCACGCAAATCGAAGGGGCGCGCACGGGAAAGGACGCATCGGTAGTTCAAACTGCGCGAGGCCATTATGGCCGACGGCGCACGACAACCATTACCAGTGGCGACATGATGATCGACGGCGCCACAATAAGTACCTAGCGCAAGAGTCGAGGCGTCGGCAAGGCGCCGGAAATCCCTTCTGGGAGAGATGTTCCCAGTAGTGTGGACCATCCCCTCCGGGGACTTAAGAAACATCTCCGAAGGACATGAGGGTTGTTGTTGGGGGAAATCTCGGCACGATCGAACCCGGTCATTAACCGCGATGACCCTCCATCCCGGTCGCCACCTTTGACATGGGGACAAGGGCCCCGGTGACCCCTGTCGCGGGCGCCGCCTTTGGCACGGGGACAAGGGCCCCGGTGACCCCCGTCCCGGGCCTTGGGGACAAAGGCCCCAGTGCCACCGTCCCGGCCGCCGCCTTTTGCCCAGAGACAAGGGCCCCAGTGACCGCCGTCCCTGGCGCCGCCTTTCACCCGAGGACAAGGACCCCGGTGACCCTCGTCCCGGACGCCACCTTTCGCCCGAGGACAAGGGCCCCAGTGACCCCCGTCCCAGGCACCGCCTTTCGCCTGGCGACATGGGCAATGGTGACGCCCATCCCAGGCGCCGCCTTCGGCCCGGGGACAGGGGCCCCAGTGACCGCCTTTTGCCCGGGGACTAAGGCCCTGGTGCCACCGTCCCGGGCGCCGCCTTTGGCCCGGACACAAGGGCCCGATGACCCCCGTCTTGTGCACAGCCTTTCGCTCGGGGACAAGGACCCCGGTTACCCTCGTCCCGGGCACCACCTTTCGCCTGGGGACAAAGGCCCCGGTTCCACCGTACCGGGCGCCACCTTCGGCCCAGGGGCAAGGGCCCTGGTGACCCCCGTCCTGGGCGCCGCCTTTGACCCGGAGACAAGGACCCCGGTGACCCTCGTCCCGGGCACCGCCTTTGGTTTGGCGACAAGGGCCCCGGTACCACCGTATTGGGTGCCGCCTTTGGCCCGGAGATAAGGTCCCCAGTGACCCCCATTCCGGGCGGGGTCACGTGAGGATCACGCGAGGAGTACCTCGGGAACCGGCGAGAACACTTGTCGAGCATCCAGCCCCCTTGTCCAGGAGAAGGACACTAGTGCCCTTTAATCCAACGGCTGCAACTGGGGTGGTTTAGTCTTTTTGCATCTTTTGGGCCTATATAAGCCCTTGTATCCCTCTCATGTAACCGGGAACAATTCATTTGCATCAATACACAAAAATGAACAAGCGTGCTTAGGAGCACTCTCCCCACGAGAGAGCTTCCCTAGCCAACCCTTGTTGGGAGCACATCAATAGGACTAGGGTCTCCACAGAGACCTGAACCTGTATAAATCCTTGTGTCACTTGTTTTGTTTGCCCGACGGGAGAGGACCGGTCACACGGATAGCTTGCGTCGTCTTTGCTTAGCTAGGAACCTCCACGAAACCTATCGGGGTATTCGCAATACCACGACAGATCCAAAGGACATCAATCGAGAATGCGCTTATAACATAACATGAAAAAGAGTTTTATTTAAAAAATATGCTAATTGAATAGGAAAATGGAAATTGAAGAACTTACACGTAGAGCTTGCGCAATTGATCTATAATCCAAGTATTGGATAAGATCCTGCCATCCACCATGGCTAATCAAGCTGATCCAGGTTGCGGCACTGAGACCACAGTATAGGGGCCTTCCCACCGGGGAGACAATTTGTTGCGATTTGATTGGTTTTGAATTTTTCATAAAACCAAGTCACCCACGTGAAGACTACGAGGTCGCACCCGTTTACTATGATATTTACGCAAAGCTTGTAAATATGCTGCTGACTTAATCAACGCCCCATCACATTTCTCCTCAAGGAGAATGATGTCTTGTACACGTTGTTCATGTTGGTCAGAATAATCAAATTGATCCACACAAACAGACCCGATACGAATTTCGGTCGGTAATACAGCTTCAGCACCGTATACCAATTGAAAAGGCGTCTCACCCATAGCTCGACTGCATGTAGTGCGTAGTGCCCATAAAATGGGGTAGAGTTCATCTACCCAAGCCCCTGAGCGTAACTTAAGGCAATCGAAAACTCATTTCTTAACGCCTTGCAATATCTGCTCGTTGGCACGTTGAACAGCGCCATTGCTCTGCAGATGAGCAACGGATGCAAAACATACTTTAGTCCCGATATCGTCGCAATAGTCCAGAAAAAGGCCACTAACGAATTGGGACTCGTTGTCGGTAATGAGACGACTGGGAACACCAAATCGTGTTACAATATTTGTGGCGCCTCTTCCTGGGGACCACGAATACTCCCGTGGGGACCCAACTTGCTGCAGTTGGTCCCATATATACATACCAACTGACTTCCCAGGATAAGTCAAGCACAGGAGTACATTGCAGCAGATTAACTTACATAGTACTTTGAGCAGTATGACCTGCTGGCCATAATACATCATAATAAATTACAAAGCCATAACGACATAAATAAGTATGGTTTAAGAAAAACATCTACTACTCGTCGGAAGCTATGTGAACCCCCACAGCAACAAGTTGAAAGCAGAGCAACACTCTTTGGGGCTTGGGCAGAACTGGCTCTCCTCCTTCTAGATCCAAGAAGTTCTCCAAGCTTTCATCTTGATCATGGAGCACTCCATCTATTGGATGATATATTGCAAGGGTGGTACTTACATACTCATCAAGTCATAGTATACAAGAGTACATAAATATATATATATATATATATATATAATAGTGGTGGCATGATCATATGCAAGTAGGGAAAGAGGGAAGGTTGCAAAATACTTTTTCTCTTCACAACCTATGGCAGTATGTAACATCCCTATTTTGACTATCTTTTCTGCTTACGAGTCAGCATATATTCTTTGGAATCCCTGTTGTCTCAACCCTATCTTGATCTTAGGTATGCCACTACCTTAACCTAAAAAGTTGGCAGCTAAACTTCATCTCCCAGATCGTTTTCACAATTCAGTCCAAAAGTGCTTTAGTTTAGTCATTTTAGAAAACCCAAAAAGGCTAAAAGTCCCAGATCATCTCCAAACCCAGATTTGATCAAGTGATTACCCTTCCCTCGTTTTTCTGAACATTTTTCCCTTCTGGAAGAATTCCAGAATCTCGACCAAAACCCTAGTTTCAGCCTCGACAAAGGTTTCAGACCCTAATTACCGTGTTTACCCTAAATACCCTGTTTTCGATTTTTGTCAAAACCACCAAATCTTATCGAGTTTTACCATTTTTCCTGCTGGATGAGTCTAAGACATTTAGTAGCACTCATCTGCAAAGTCAGAATTCAAATCAGGCCTTCAGTTCTTCAGAATTACAAATAGGCCCAAACTCCCGAGCCAAAACCTTCACATTTCAGTCCAAAACCTTGCAAAAAAGCCCCTGGCCTTTTCTTCGACCACGACCAGGAGACCGCGTGCACGACCACGACCAGTGTTCGTTCGACCAGCGCCCTGCCGCTTTGCCGCGCCGTTGAGCTCGCCGCCGGCGAAGTCTCTCGCGCTGCCACCTTCAAGGCCACGTAGCCACCAACCTTGCACAACTGTACCGCCACCGTGGAACACTTCAACCACACCGTGCCGTGTTCTTCCCCGCGCGCGCGCATGCCTGCTGCTGCCAGAAGCCTCACGCCACATGGCTGCCATCTCGGAGATCAGCACCTCGCCTTCCTGACGGAATCCTGATTTCCCGCGATTCATCATCTCTGGCAGAACCCCGCCGTGTCCCCAAGTACCTCGATGACCGCCCCAGCGCCAGAAGAAAAATCCCCCGGCGATTGCTGCACCTCCCAAGAGCTTCACCCCACGGCTATATAAAGCCCCCCCTTCGCCCAGCATCTCTTCACACCATTCCACAACTTCAAGCCTTAGCTTCCTTCACCAGAGAGTAGTCCAGTTCTCCAGCGCCGCCGCGAAGGTCTTCTTCCCCGGCGAGCAGTTCCTGAAGCTTACGGCGCCAGCTTCGCCCGAAGCTTCTTTCTCCAAGCCAACACCACCAGTAAGGTCGCCTTATCCCCCTGTATGTTTCATAGCCATTAATTGACCCCCGGCGAACCTCAACGCCGGCAATCACCGGAAAAACCGAAATCCCCTGTTCCTGTAATGCCGAGTGATTCAAGCCAAATTGAACCTCGGGCCAGTAGAGAGTATTGATCAGTGAGCTAGGAGAAACAAACCTGCAAGCTTGGAATCACCAATTTTGCCCCCGAGCTTCAAAATTCCATGTTCGAGCCTCGGCAGTTCGCCGGAGAACGCCGCCGTGCTTCTCTAGCCAATCTCTGGCAAAATTGAGTGCACCAATAGCCTTGTGACAGCCCCTAGATGCTTCCCGAGCGTGGAATTGTGTTCAAACGCCCTGGAACAAAAACCCCCAAATCGGTGCCTTCACCATGATCCATTTGAGACCTAGCCTTGATTTTTGTACTAGGCTCGGCCAAATTCTAATATGCGGAATAATGGGATCTTACTCGGAAATACCGAAACCCAAAGTAATTGCACAACTCTTAATTTCAAAGAGGGCTTACACGTCGAACGTTAGGCACACTTGCCTACGTCGAAGAAACTATAAGTGTCTAAAACTCAAATAAGTTCTATGACTCTTCGATGATCTAAACTAGACCTGTTACAAGGTATTTATAGTCCAATCGTATGAGTATGTATCAGACTTAGTAACCTAAACGTATTAGACTCATATAACTAACTAACTAATCCTAAACAGATAAGCTTAGTTATATATATTCGGATCGGATTATAATTCCGAACAGGGAACAAATTCCTTTTCATGGTCGCAAACCAATCCATGGTCGCGAAACCTTTCCGAACACGGTTAAGGTCGCGAAGCCGTATGCGATCAGGACTTGGTCGCGAATCCGTATGCGATCAGGACTTGAAGATCCTCCTGGATCATTGCATGGCAGCCCTCAACCGTTTCATATCAAGGCTAGGCGAGCATGATCTGCCATTTTTCAAAGCTCTTCGCAAACACAATGGTTTTACCTCGTCAGATGAGGCCAAAAAAGCTTTTCAAGAAGTTAAGAAATATTTGTCCAATCCGCCGATATTAGTCTCTCCGAACTTAGGGGAACCACTACTTCTTTACCTGGTGGCCACCCCTCACGCAGAAAGAGAGTGTGTTCAGCAACCAATCTATTATGTAAGCAAGGTACTTCATGGACCAAAGGAACGCTATCCTGAAGTCTAGAAAATACTCTACGCACTTCTGATGGCTTCCCGTAAACTACGACATTACTTTCAATCGCACAAAATTATTGTGCCCTCGTCCTTCCCATTGGGAGATATAATCCGCAATCCGGAGAAATCTGGTCATATTGCGAAGTGGACAGTGGAACTTGGTGAGTTCGACATCAGTTTCACCCCTCGCACCGTGGTTAAATCTCAAATCCTTGCAGATTTTGTGGTCAAATGGACTAATCCTGACCCTCCTGTGCAAGAATATAAAGATTTAACATGCACTGACCATTGGACGATGTATTTTGACGGTTCTCACAGTTTTCAGCATCCCAGGGCGACCAACTCAATTATGTCATTCAATTACACTTTGTTGCGACCAACAACGCAGCAGAGTATGAAGGTCTTATTGCAGGGCTCCAGGCAGCTAAGTTCCTCGGAGACTGTCGGTTAGTGGTGAGGGGAGACTCACAGCTAGACTAAACCAGGTAAACAAGGAGTACAGCACCTCCGATGAGACAATGGCTCATTACCTGGGGGAAGTGAGGAGATTGTAAAAATATTTCAGTCATTTCAAAGTCCAATATATCCCGCGAAAGGACAATATTCTCGCAGACCAATTATCTAAAATTGGGTCCTCAAGCACCTCCGCTCCGGTGGGAGTGTTCGCTGAACACTTAGAACATCCTTCGATCATGACTACGGCCGAAGATGAACTGGTGACGGCCTACATCGCCAACCTTGGACACGAAGGCGATTGGACTCAACCATTGAGGGTCTATCTTGAACAAGGGACCTTTCCCAAGGATGAAACCGAGAGTGATCGGTTAGTCAGGAAAGCGCGCTTGTATAAACTCATAGAAGGGGTTTTATACAGGAATATTATTCAAGGAGTATTCATGCGCTGCATACCTCAAGAGGAAGGCAAGTCCTTCTTGAAAGAAATTCACGACGGTGTATGTGGTGCGCACGCGTCATTTCGAACACTGGTCAAAAAAACTTTCCGACAAGGTTTTTACTAGCCTTCGGCACTCGATGATGCCAAGCGTTTGGTAAAAACATGCCTGCAGTGTCAGTTTCATGCGAGACAGGTTCATCGGCCCACGTATACCTTACAAACTATCCCGTTGATGTGGCCCTTCGCAGTCTGGGGGATAGATATTGTGTGTCCTATGCCCCAAGCGATCAATGGGTACAAGTTTCTGTTTGTAGCCATTGATACGTTTACAAAGTGCATTGAGGTTGAGCCAATCCGCAACGTAACTGCTACGGCGGCAAAAAAGTTCTTCCATAAGAACATCGTCACTCGATTTGGTGTTCCAAGTCATCTCATTACCGACAATGGTTCCCAATTCGTTAGTAGTCTCTTTTTGGACTATTGCGACGATATTGGAACCAAAGTATGCTTTGCTTCTATAGCCCATCCGCAGAGCAATGGTTCTGTTGAGCACGCCAACGGCCAGATATTACAAGGCATAAAGAAACGTGTCTTCGATCGCCTTAAGGTGCGCTCGGGGGCTTGAGTAGACGAACTCTACTCCATCCTATGGGAACTACGTACTACTTGTAGTCGGGCAACGGGTGAGACACCTTTCCAACTAGTATATGGTGCTGAGACTGTATTACCAATGAAAATTCATATTGGCTCTGTCTGGGTGAATCAATTCGATCAGACTGATCAACTCAAACAGCGTACCCAAGATATAACCCTCCTCGAAGAAAAATGTGATCGGGCGCTGATCAAGTCAGTTGTATATTTACAAGCCTTGCGTAAATATCACAGCAAAAGGGTGCAACCGCGTAGTCTTCACGTGGGTGACCTGGTTTTATGAAAAATACACAACTAGTCTAACCGCAACAAGTTTTCTCCTCAGTGGGAAGGCCCCAATACTGTAGTATTAGTACCATGGCCCCTTTGATTTGCGCGCGTCGTTTGAACTGGACGGCGTGGATTTATTACGAGGATACACGTGGCACCCATTGGGGCCACGTTCGAGCTCTATAAATAGGGCTTCGAGGGGCCTGGAGGGGACACTTGAACCTTCGAGCCTCAAACACCGCCGGCGCTCTTATCTCTCCCGGTAGCCCTCTCCCAGAAGCCTAATCTCCGGAAACCTAAATTCCCCGAACTTAGCTCCCCAGTAGCTTAGCCCACCCGAAACCGAAATGGCTCCAAAGGGTCGTGCCAAGGCCACCGCGGTGCCTCCAGAGGAAGTCACTGCGGACTTCCTCTGGGCCTTCGAGTTCACCTCGGGGGACTTGGAGTCCCTCGTAGACCGGGGGGTCGTTGCGGACGAGGACGTCCGGATCCCCCCGAGGAAGGACACCACGCCCCGCCCCCGGCCTGAAGAGGTGGTCGTCTTCGAGGTGTTCCTTGAAGCTGGGCTCCGGCTCCCGATGCACCCGTTGCTCCGGGAGTTCGGGGTGGCACTCAACCACTTGACACCCAACGCCCTCGTCCGGATGGGCCTTTTTATTTCGCTGCGCGAGATGGCCACCAGGCGGGAACTGACGCTCTGTTTGCTCTGGTACTCTTACGAGCCCGCCGCGAGGAGCTCACATATTGTCCGGGGAGCCCAAAGTCAGCCTTCGGGTCCATAATGATGCAGTTATTGCCGTCCCGGGTGGAGGAATACCCGGTGGCAGCCTCCCGGGACCACTGGGGGTATTGGCTCCGGAGGTGGTTCTACCTCCAAGTCCGGGACACCGGGGTGACCTACTCTCTGGAACGCTCCTCCTACTGCCATTTGTCAGCCCCCAAGCCCCCGGTGTGGACTGAAGAGGAGTTGAAGCTCCTCGACAAGATGGTGAGCACCCGGGGTGCTCGGTTGATGAGGGACGCCGCGGAGCAATTGGCGCTCCTCAAGCTCTCCACCTTCTCGCACAGGAGGAGGGGGATCAGAATGTGCCTGGCGCAGCAGCCCCCGCAGAAGTCGTTGACCCGACGTAAGTATCCGGTTACTGTCAACGATTCGGACTCGGGGTCCTTAGTCGAACTTATGCAGAATTTGTGAGTTATGAGGCCTTTCAGGGTGTCCCTCCGGAAAGGGATGATGAGCCAATGTCGGTTGGAACACAGAAAGATTTATATAGGATCGGGCCCTCGATGGTGGGAGTAATAGCCCTACGTCTTGTTGGGATTTCACTGTGTAGGAAAAGGGTTACAAAGTTGTGGAAAAGATCATCACAGGCGAAGATGTTTTACGTGTGATTATCTAGAAAATGACTAAACTAGCCTATGAAAGCTTGCTGTTGTCGATCTCTGGGATCTGTTGAATCTGTTCGAGTTATTTCTTCCCGATGTGTCATGTCCTCGTCTGATGCATTTGCTCACCCTTTTATACTGGTCGAAAGGGTGCCAACGCATTACGGCTTTGAACGGTTGCTCAGGTGCAGTTTCAATAACCGCACTTAACTTCCATGCAGGATTAACACGTGAAATTAAGGGATTACCGCACATATTAACCTCCTGGTAGTTGTCTTCATACGTGGAAGAATCTCCGGGATCCTCGGGATATGCTTGTTGTAGAGCTTAAGCAACCCTGAGTCGTTCTGGTCGAGAGTAGTCAATGTCTTTCAGACCGCGTATTGTCAGACCGCGCTCTGTCTGTGACCTCCTATCCGCACATCGCCTACGGGCTCCTGATCGCGCACTGTCTGCGGCCTTATGATCGCGCAAAGCCTGCGACCATGTGTCCGCGCTTCTCAAGCCATCTGAGATCACATCAATAGACACTTACCTGGTTCGAATCTGTCTTGAACCTAACGTGCATTTATTCCGAACTAGCTCGGATAACAATCCTCGTTAGCTAGCCCCCAAATTTGAAGGAAACGAAGGGACATATTTACTTCAAATTTAAAACTTACATCGGATAAGTGACCCGACGCTTCAACTCTTGCACTTAGTGGCGCACTAAGTGTGGTGGTTTATTTCCCTAGACGGACACTGGGTTGTATTTGATAGGTAATGATGGCGCCGTGGAATTGTCTTTTAACCGGAGATAAAACTGTAAATGTTTTAAGAATTCGAGGCATTCGAAAAACGAACCGTCACCCCTGGGGGCTATAAATATCAAAGACTCTTAACCCTAAAAATTCACAAGTCTTCTCTCGGCTAAGTCTCTTCCAAAGCTACCTTTCCCTTTCTTCTGTATACACCTCAATGGCAGATCAAGACATCATTGAGATTGAAAGTGATGAAGAGGAAGTGGCACTTTAATTTGACCAGGATTTCCAGATGGTAAGTCTTCTCTGGAACCCTTGATTCAAGTTGCCATCTTATGTTCTGATCATTTCCAAAATGCTTTTTGGAAATTCACAGATGACAAAAGAATTGGTGCCTCCAGGGAAGAAACCCAAGGTTGATGAGGGATCTTCCAGCGGCACAAGGGTTAGGGATGCATCATTGCTCTCTCTTCCTTTGGCCCCTGTAGTCCTCCCTGTCCATGCAACTCGGCAGGTCGAACCTTCATCTCCACCTTTGGAGGTCCATAATAATCCTTCAAAGCTTTCTTCTCAGCTTTCTCCATTGCAATCAAGTGATCCCCATCTTTTGATGGGTTATCAATTTCTGGTTGGAAGGCTGCACTTCCACGACCAAACGATCCTCAACTTGTGTTGGGGGAACAATCTTCTCGTGGGAAAGTTGCACTCCCACGATCTGCTAATTCCCGACTTTTGTCAGGTGATCTACTTTCTGGGGGAAATACTTCATCCTCTCACTTGCGAGGATTGGTAATTATTTCATCTCTTCTGCTGGTCGTTTTAGCTTGTAAAACTAACACATTTATGTACAGGAGATGAAAATTGTTGGATCCCCCAGCGACCAGCCTGCTGATATTCAACCTCTTTCCCTCGAACAGACTCTCCAGAAGGAAAAAGAGGTTCTGGAGAAGAAGACTGAAGAGATATCTTCAGCCATTCTACACCTAGTAGAATGTTGTGATTGATCCCGTGAAGAGGCGCACCAATTCCACTTGGAGAGGGACTATGGTCGACAGCAGCGAGAACTCTCCGATTCGATCAAGAATGGTAGTGCCTCTCTGGTTTGGGATGATGTAGATAGGCTTAGAGTAGTTGCTAGTTCTCTTGGGGCAGTCAGTGTAGATCCTACTGACGGCAATATGTCCTTAGGAGAACTTTGTAAACTTCTCTCGGATCAGGTCGATGCTCTCGTCGCTTGTATCCCTTTTGTTTGCAAGGATTGTCAGAAATAAAGATCACTTTTACCTTACATAACTTGCCTTCTTGAGAAGAATTACGCAAGAGTTAATTTGAATTAAAACTCTTTATAATCTCTGTGTGAAAACATGGTTACAAAGAATGTCTTCACGACCAAACATACACAGGTAAACCCGAAGTAACAAGTTTTTTTGATCAGAAATGCTTTAATGTGTTACACCGCGACCAGTACTAGTACTGCGATTAGAACTAAAACTGCGATTAGAACTAAAGTCGCGATTAGAACTAAAGTCACGATCAGAGCTGAAGTCGTGATTAGAACTGTTATCGCGATTAGAACTGAAGTCGCGATAACATAATGCCTCTATCGGATGATAACCGTCTATATTGCGATTACATACTTGCAGCGATCACAGAATAGCATTGTGATCAATACATAAAAATTAGCTTACAAAAGACATGAAGGATAACTTTCTCCGACAATCTTTGCAAAATTTTCATGTTCTTATGTGCACCCTTATACAATGCGAATGTATGCATTATTTTTTGAAAGAAAGCACTTCTTTTTGTTTCATGTTGCGACCATATTCCCCTAGCCCCCGCCTGTGATTATGTATACTGAAGACTTAGTATTATAAGCACAGGAAAAATATGGGTGTAATGACGACCAGGGATACCTGACCAGACTGACAATCATATTCGATACAATACCCAACCTTATTGCAAACCGGCAGCCACTCTAATGACCAAGGACATGCCAGCAAGCCCCGTGTGCGTTGAGAAATGGCTTATTGAGGGGTGTCTTGTCTAGAAGTGATCATGAGATCGACCAGCAAATCTGATCAAGGTATTGTAGTGATACAATTATCGGCGACCAGCCCCCGAGCCAGATTCATAACATATGGGTAAAAGGAATAATTATCACATGAAACAACTAGAAGTACTAGTTTTGTTAAATTATGCTAATTGAAAAGGAAAAGGGATTGGGAACTTACACGTAGAACTTGCGTAATTGATCGATGTTCCATGTATTGGATAAGATCTGACCATCCTCCATCGCTAATCGAGCTGATCCTGGCCGCGGCACCGAGACAATAGTGTAGGGACCTTCCCATTGTGGGGAGAACTTGTTGCGATTAGATTGGTTTTGTATTCTATGTAAAACCAGATCGCCCACATGAAGACTACGTGGTCGCACCCTTTTGTTATGGTATTTGCGCAAAGCTTGCAAATACACCGCGGACTTGATCAGAGCTCAATCACATTTTTCTTCTAGGAGGATGAGATCTTATAATCGTCGCCCATTCTGATCAACTTGTTCGAATTGATCTGTTCGGACAGAACCAATACTAATTTTCATGGGTAACACAGCCTCAGCCATGTATACCAGATGGAAAGGTGTCTCACAGGTAGCTCGACTAGAAGTAGTGCGTAGTGCCCACAGAACAGTATAGAGCTCATCTACCCAAGCCCCCGAGCGTGTCTTAAGGCGATCAAAAACACACTTTATGATGCCCTGCAATATTTGCCCGTTGGCACGTTCGATGGCACCATTGCTCTGCGGATGAGCTACAGAGGCAAAGCACACCTTGGTTCCAATAGTGTCGCAATAGTCCAGAAAGAAACCGCTAGCGAACTGGGAACCATTATCAGTGATGAGACGATTGGGAACACCGATCGAGTCACAATGTTCTTATGAAAGAACTTTTGTGCAGCAGCAGCAGCAATGTTGCATACCGGTTCGGCCTCAATCCACTTTGTGAACGTGTCAATAGCTACGAACAAGAACTTGTATCCATTGACCACTTGTGGCATAGAACCAACAATATCCATCCCCCAGACCGCGAAGGGCCATGATAGAGGAATAGTTTGTAGAGCGTAGGCAGGTTGATGAATCTGTCTCGCATGGAATTGACACTGAGGACATGTCTTGACCATATTCTTGGCATCGTCAAGTGCCGAAGGCCAGGAAAATCTGATGTGGATGGTGTCCCGATCTTCCGATAGTTAGAGGTAAATAGATTGATGGAGAACTCGACGTTGACGATCCGACTTCCAATTAGAACTGATTCGAACCCCTGCAATCGCTACACCACTGCTCCGTTGGTTATCAACCACACCAAGACACGGTTGACCTCGCCACGAAGGCTTGTTCCTGTTGCAAACCAAGAACACAAGCAAGAACGAAGAAGAAGCAACTAAATTGCGAATTGTATTAAGCTCACGAGTTGGGATTTCACAAACCGAGTTCGGCGAAACTGCAATGGCAGAATAATCTAAGCAAAATCCAAATCTAAACAGAGACAGCTACTGAGTATATGAAGAGGTGGTGTGGCTAGGGTTTCTCATGACCTACTAGGGAATACATGGGCCGAAGGCCCGAAACAAGGTGTCGCAGCACCGACTTGGCCCAATCAGAATCTGGTCGAAACTTGTTTTGTTAATTTCTGGCAATCCAGAAGGAATTTGGACGTGGGGCTAGATCCATTGGAAATATCTCGTCGTGGGCTTCTCCATGGACTATAAGAACATCCCAATCGGACTTTGTATGAGGGAGTTATGGTTGTTTGAAGGTAGGCTTCTCCTGGATGGCCGGACTGGACTTCAACTCGAATCCGTCTTGGACTCCAACTCGACTTGGGCTCCTTGCTGGTCCTCTTCATGGTTCCTAAGTATAATATTATCATCATTAGGTAGTAAACCATTCTCAAAACCATATATATATATAACTTGGGAATGAGTTCACCTGGCAAAGCAACAATCGGGCTCAGTCGTGCGTTATTGGTCCTTGTATAACAAGTGGAGGATTATGGTTGGTGCGTGTACCCGAAGAAGTGATGTCCTCATCAAAATCCTGGTCAGAAAGCCTTTCCGACCAGTGTACGATATGACGCATGCGCACTGCATACACCGTCATAAATTTTTTTCAAGAGGGATTTACCTTCCTCTTGGGACACACAGCGCATGAATACTCCTTGAGTACCCTTTCTATACAAAACTCCTTCTATAAGCTTGTATAGATGCGCTTTTGGTTTCATCCTCGGGCAAGGTCCCGTGTTCGAGATAGACCCTCAATGGATGGGTCCAATCTCGTTCCTGTCTGAGGTTGGTAACGTAGACTGTTACCAGATCATCCTCGACCGTAGTCATGATCGAGGGATGTTCCAGGTGTTCGACGAACACTCCAGCCGGAGCGGATGTGCGTGAGGACCCAATTTTGGATAATTGGTCTGCGAGAATGTTTCCTTTCGTGGGATGTATTGGACTTCGAAATGACTGAAGTGTTTTTCCAATCTCCTCGCTTCCCCCAGGTAATGAGCCATTGTCTCATCGGAGGTACTGTACTCTTTGTTTATGTGGTTTACGACCAGCTGTGAGTCTCCCTTCACCACTAATCGACAGACTCCAAGGAATTTTGCTGCCCGGAGCTCTGCAATAAGACCTTCATACTCTGCTGCGTTGTTGGTCGCAACAAAGTGTAGTTGAGTGACATACTTCAGCTGTTCACTCTGGGGCGTAACTAAGACCACTCCAACCCCCGAGTGTTGAAAACTACGAGAGCTGTCAAAGTACATTGCCCAGTGGGCAGGGCATTCCAAATCTTCTGACGCCTGCACGAGCGGCTCAGGATTAGTCCATTCGACCACGAAGTCGGCTAGGACCTGAGACTTGACAGTGGTGCGAGTGTGAAATGGATGTCGAATGCTCCGAGTTCGACAGCCCATATGGCGATCTGACCAGATTTCTCCGGATTCCGGACAATATCCCCCAAAGGAAAAGATGAGGGCACTGTGATGTTATGTGCTTGGAAGTAATGTAGCTTACGGGAAGCCACAATTAGTGCGTAAAGTATCTTCTAGACCTCAGGGTATCGCTCCTTAGGACCATGAAGTACTTCGCTCATGTAGTAAACGAGTTTGTGCACACCCTCTCTTTCCGTGATCAGAACAGCGCTGACCACGTGAGGTGTGGCCGCCAAGTAAATGAGTAATGGTTCCTCTTTGTCGGGGCAAACCAAGACCGGCAGACTGGATAGATATGCTTTTACCACCCGAAATGTCTTTTCGGCCCCATCAGACCATGTAAAATTGTGATGTTTGCGTAGGGCTTTCAAGAAAGGTAGTCCCCTTTCACCTAATCGCGATATAAACAGGCTCAAAGCCGCCATGCGACCTGCTAGGCGCTGAACATCCTTGATGGTCGAGGGAGACCTCATCTGTTCGATAGCCCTGATTTTTTCGGGATTGACTTCGATTCCTCTGGAACAAGCAAGAAAACCAAGAAGTTTTCCAGATGAAACCCCGAAAGAATATTTTTTTGGGTTTAACTTTATTCCATATCGATTCAAATTACAGAAGGTTTCAGGACGATCGTCCAAATGAGATGAACTTTTTAAACTTTTTTCAACCAGGTCATCTACATAAGCTTCAAGATTACACCTCATCTGGGAAAGAAAGATCTTTTGCATCAAGCGCTGGTACGTGGAGCCAGCATTCTTGAGACCAAACGGCATTCTGACGTAGCAGTAGGTGCCAAATGGTGTGATGAAGGCAATCTTCTCTTCATCTTCTTCCGCCATGCTAATTTGATGATATCCTGAGTAAGCGTCCAGGAAAGTCATCAGTTCGCAGCCCGCAGTAGAATCGACCAATTGATCGATGCGGGGAAGGGGAAAGTCATCCTTCGGACAGGCACTATTTAGGCTAGTGTAGTCGACGCACATGCGCCACTTGCCATTTGACTTGCAGACCATGACCGGGTTTGCAAGCCATTCTGGATGATTGACTTCGCGAATGAATCCGGCCTTTTGGAGCTTATCCAACTCCTCTCGGATGGCTTCCTGCCGATCAATAGCAAAACTCCTAAGCTTCTGCCTTATTGGTCACTGTCCAAGTCGAATTGCTAACCTGTGCTCAATTACCTCCCTTGGGACAACGGGCATGTCGGATGGTTTCCACGCAAACACATCTGCGTTAGCTCGGAGGAAAGCAATGAGCTCGAGTTCCTATTTGTTGTCCAGGCCCGATCCAACCCGAATTGTCTTGGACGGATCATCTGGGTAAAATGGAACCAGTCTTAATGTTTCATCTGGTCGAGGAGTGGCTTTGATCGTATCAGTGGACATTGTGGCGATTTGGGCTTCTCAGAGGGGAAGTTGGTCCACCATCTCCAGGGATAACCGATCACACGTCAATGCCACGTTGTGACTGCCTCTGACCGAAATAACACCCTTGGGGCCAGGCAACTTGCCGCATTGGTAAGCATAGTGCGTACCCATCATGAACTTAGCAAGAGTTGGCCTGCCAAAGATTGCGTTATAAGCCGAATCACAATCAATTACATCAAAAGTAACTAATTCTGTTCGGAAGTTATCTGGTTCTCCCACTGTGACCGGGAGCACCACCTGTCCCAATGGCATCATAGAGGGACCAGGAATTATCCCATAAAATGGATGAATTATGGGTTTGATATTCGAACGAGGAATTTGCATCTCATCGAGTGCCTTGACCAATAAAATGTCCAAGGAGCTACCTCCGTCGATCAAGACCCTTTCGACTCTCGCATTGCTGATTATTGGGGTTATGACCAAAGGTAGCCTTAATGGTCGAGTAAGCCCCACAGGACAATCAGAACGATCAAACATCAAAGGTATATCTGACCAACGGGGGTACTGAGGTTTACCAAGGGGGGTCTCCGTTTGGTTCACTTCTCGATAAAAGGCTTTAAATTGCCTCTTAGAAACAAAAGAGGAGGAACCTCTAAAATAACATTAACATGATTACGAGGTACCTGGTAAGACATCTATTTGTCCCCGTTGGCGTCTCTTAGCCCACAAGTTTGTTCCTTCAGCGGTAAGGTTGGCATAGGTCCGATCCCCTGGTAGAAGTCATCCAATTGCTTCAACCAGCTCCGGCAATTCTTGAGGTCGTGGCCTGCAGAGCTGTGGAGTGGACACCATCTCTTGCCTTCCTGCGGGTTAGTGACTTCTCTAGCTGGTCGGCACTGCGACCACCAGAATCAGTTTTATTGTTGAACGAAGGTTTGTTACCTTTGGTCGGTGGAGGTTTCTCTGCGACTGCGACCTCTCGATACTGTCCAGATCGACTCCTTTTTGATTTCTTTGACGTCCCGCCTGATGAAGATTCCGGCTTCTTGTTCGAATCCTCCCTCTTCACGTCCTTGAGGCCTGGTTGAGGCGGTAAGTTACCCTTATCCACCATCCGATTCCACTCAACGGCCTCGGCCGCGTCGGAATATCGATCAGCAATATCAAAGAGATCGGCTACTGATCGAGGAGGATGGATGAGCAAATCTTCGGTGAACCTGTGATATCGAACGGCATGTTTAAACGCCCTGATAACGGAGTTATCAGATATGTTCGGGATGGTATTTCTCACCCCGACAAATCTCTTGACAAACTGACGAAGAGTTTCGGTCGAAGTTTGTCGTAGTCGATGGAGGTCGTCGTCTTTACCAGGCTTCTGGTAACAATTTTGGAAGTTGTTGAGGATGGCATCACACAACATTTCCCAGTTATAGATTGAACCCTCGGGCTGATTGAACAACCAAGTTCTTGCCGGTCCTTCGAGGACTGTAGGCAGATAGTTGGCCATGAGCCGGTCATCGCCGCCTGCTGCCTGAATGGCGGTGATATAAATTTGAAGGAACTCCGATGGGGTTCTGAGTTTCGTCAAATCTTTATATGGCCCCTGGTTTAAACTTGTACGGCCAAATGACCGCATGAAGGCCGAGGGAGAAAGCTTTACAACCAACATAAGGACCATGGATGGATCTGTGACTCTCGACCTGATTTCTGGCGACCTCACGCGAAGGAGAGTCCACGCGTGGTCCCAGGCGAGAGTGGACAAGAATTCGTTCCTGATCACAGGAATTCCCCTCCCGTCGGGCTTTGCCATGCCGAGACGGTACTGGTGGTGAATGATTCCGTCTACCAGAACCAGAGTTAGAGTATTCTCGATCATGGGAATGTGTTGCTGATCGGGAAGAGGCTGTTGGGGTCGCCTCGGTCATGGGAGCGAGGTCGCCGATGGAGAAAACATCTCTGTTTGTTCCGAGTCGGACTCGAAATCAAAGAGACGGTGGAGGTTGTCTGGATCAAACCTCCCCGGGCTAAATTGCTGGTCGACATCGCCCTTACCCTCAGTAGGGTCATACGATGGACCGGATTCAACCTCTAATGCATTAAGAACCACAGTGGGCTCTAGTTCTGCGTCGGTCGCCTCCTGGTCGATAGACATGACCAGAGTGGTCGAATCGACCTCTGGGACGTCTTCGCCTCCAGTTTCCTCCATTGGAACAGGATCACTAGGTGAAGGCATCTAGATGTGGGCATAATCCTCAAGATCGAAGTCGTTCTCAGAATCATATGCTCCAGACATGGCTCACCGAACCTCCAGATAGAAATAAGAACGTCTTGAGAAAAGCCCCACGGTGGGCGCCAACTGTCGACGATTCGGACTCGGGGACCTTAGTCAAACTTATGCAGAATTTGTGAGTTATGAGGCCTTTCAGGGTGTCCCTCCGGAAAGGGATGATGAGCCAATGTCGGTTGGAACACAGAAAGATTTGTACAGGTACGGGCCCTTGATGGTGAGAGTAATAGCCCCACGTCATGTTAGGATTTCACTATGTGTAGGAAAAGGATTACAAAGTTGTGGAAAAGATCATCACATGCGAAGATCTTTTATGTGTGATTATCTAGAAAATGACTAAACTAGCCTATGAAAGCTTGCTGTTGTCGATCTCTATGATTTGTTGAATCTGTTCGAGTTATTTCTTCCCGATGTGTCATGTCCTCGTCTGGTGCATTTGCTCACCCTTTTATACTGGTCGAAAGGGTGCCAACGCATAACGGCTTTGAACGGTTGCTCGGGTACAGTTTCAATAACCGCACTTAACTTCCACGCAGGCTTAACACATGAAATTAAGGGATAACCACACATATTAACCTCCTGGTAGTTGTCTTCATATGTGGAAGAATCTCCGGAATCCTCGGGATATGCTTGTTGTAGAGCTTAAGCAACCCTGAGTCGTTCTGGTCGAGAGTAGTCAATGTCTTTCTGACCGCATATTGTCAGACCGCGCTCTGTCTGCGACCTCCTGTCCGCGCATCGCCTACGGGCTCCTGACCACACACTGTCTGCGGCCTTATGAGAGCGCAAAGCCTGCGACCATGTGTCCACGCTTCTCAAGCCATCTGAGATCACATCAACAGACACTTACCTGGTTCAAATCTGTCTTGAATCAAATGTGCATTTATTTCGAACTAGCTCAAGTAACAATCCTCATCAGTAACCCACTTCGATTTTTGTCATTTTTGCTAACTCCTTTTATTTTTGTAGTCCGGCCATACCCAGCCGCTCGGGAGAAGGTGGAGAACCTCCTCGGGAGGTACTACGCCGATGAGCACAAGAGCATCGTGCGCGTCATCGGGGAGGGTCCTCCCCGGAACTTGGTTGCCGAAGCCTTCGGACTAAGGCTACCGGCGAGGACGCCTCTCCCGACCCCCGGCTCCGACAAGCGGGGGAAGGAGACCACGAAGGGCACCGAGCCGAAGCACACTAACGTGCAGAAGGCCGCCAGTCCGTTGGTGACATGGACAATACGCCCGCGAAGGCCCGAAACGCAACCCCTGGGCCGGGGCGCACACAAGCGCCCCCTAGGCACGGGGCGACGCCGCTGCTCCCGGAGGAGTCCTCCGGGGGGACAGTAGGGACCAGACAGTTCATGCACCTCCTCGAGGCCTCCGGCGAGGCCGGGGAGAATGAGGTGGTCGGCGATGAGGGGGCGTCCGACTCGGCGAACTGCGCCCCCTTGCCGCCCCCGGTGGTAGCACCTCTGGTGGCCCCGGAGCTACCGGAACCGGAGCGCCCTGAGGTGTGCTTCGCAGAGGCTTCCCCCCGGGCATTGAGTGGCCGGTGGACTAGGGTGTGAGCCCCTCGGCTTGTGTAGTCCCCGCGGCCGCGGGCCCCTCGAGGGCTCCACGGTACGGGAAAGGGAAAGGGCTCCTGATCCGCCCCCAAGACGGCGTTCCCTCGGGGAGCTCGTCCACCTCTTCTTCGGAGACCGGGTCTTCGGCGGCGAGGACTATGGCCGATGCCGCACTAGTCCACATCACCCCCGTGACCCTCATAAGGGGGCCGCCGGCGGGGACGGGTCCGGAGTCGTCGGGAGGGAGACCTCTTTGCTATCCGCAGGTGAGGTTTTCTGGTTCGCCTAGGGGCTCCAGACCCAGAAGGTGCAGGAGTACATCTCGCAAGGGACGCTCGGTGACCAGTGCAGCGAGCTGCAGTCGCACCACATCCAGGTTCGTTCCCAAAGCGTCCGGCCGCTTTCTTTCGAGAATTTCACAAACTCTTTTTGGCTTCAAATAACCTTCGCGTATATAGGGGGCGGCCCTCGCCCGGGGCATAGAGGCGTGCTTCAAGAAGGTGCTGAAAGAGGTGGAGAGGAAGGTCGCCGCCTTTTTCGAGGAGTGGGATGAGGCGCTCCAGGAGTTGGCCCTGGTCCAGGCTCAACTCCACGCCTCGGACAATGCCAACGACCAACTCCGGAGGGAGGCGAAGGCGAACGAAGACGCCCTCCGGGAGCTCAAGGGCTCCAGCACCCGGGCAGTGGAGGAGCCGGGTCGCTCCATCCGTTCGGCTCTCGAGGGGCTCGAGGTGAGTCGAGGGGCGGCTCCGGCGCAGTGTCGGTGACACTCACGGAGGCTGTGCATTTTCTCAACGCAAAATTCTCCTTCATCCCGGAGGCCGGCGACGCTTGGGCCCGGGGCCGGGCGATCCCAGTATTGGCCACCGCCGCGGGACTGGTGGAACTTCGGGGAACCGGCACCTGGGCGATCCCCTGAGGTTTCCTTGAGTTCTTTGAGCCGTTGCAGCGGGAGTGGTGCAGCTCGCGGGGGGCTTCTACGACGGCATCGTGCGGGTGAGGTTCCCAACTCCGGCGCCCCCGAGGGTGGACACCACAGCTCCGGCAAAGGAGACCTCCCGGGGGGAGGAGAACAATGATCAAGTATGAGCCTCCCCCGGGCCTTTAGATAGGTCCTTTTCTGCTTTCTAGAATTTTTGTTCCCAGTAGCTTCTTAGAGGAAGCCCCGGAGACTTGTATAAAACTTGCTTCGATGAAATGAAATGAAAATTTGCTAAGTCTTGATTTGCTTCGAGCAGGTGTCCCGGAAGCGGACTCCCGGGAGAGGGCTCCCGAGGGTTTAGCGCTTTTGCTCGGGGAGCTCCCCGGGAGTCCGGGGGTTCACTCCCGGAAAGGGGGAAACCGAACTTGCCCTGGTTTTGTTAAGCCTTGCCTCCGGAGGGCGCGGCGAGGGTGGCTCCCGGGAGCCAATCCAGTTGCGGTGGCTTCCGGAGTGGCACATTGACAACTTCGACAACCATCGCGCTGAGTTGTCTCCTCCACAACTAGGGTCCCGGAGGGTTCCACCACTGTGGATACTCCCACAGGCGGGGTACGAGTATTGCCCCGAGGGCTTACTTCGAGAGGCCCAGCGGCGCATAAGAAGCTTGTACCGAGACCTCGCCCGGGAGCTATCAGAGGGCCTCTGGGATTATTAGGTGTAGGCACCCCCCGGGGGGGCTGTCCCCCAATGTATTTTCCCGCGGGGGTTTAACTCCCCGAGTTGTATCTTGCATTTGCCCGAGGCTTTCATCCTCGGGACGTCTTGGCCCACCGGGGGGTTGTCCCCCAGTTAGATGTTGTACCAATACCCACCGGGGGGGAATGTCCTCCGGTTAAATGTATCAATAAAGCTGAGTTTGCTAGTTGTTTTTGAAATTTTCCGAAGGTAGTCTGGGCATGAGTTATTCCCTCCCCCCGCCCCCACAGTGGGTTGCAGCTTGGCTCATCACGCTGTGGGGAAGGAACAAAGGGGCCCGAACGTTAATGATTACTGGGGTCACGCCCATTTTTGAGACTTGCAAAAATTTTCTGAGAATTCCAGTAAGAAATCCCCCGGTCGCCGTGAGAGCGAGGAGCCGGGTAAAAACTCTCCGGGAAGAAAATTTTCCGAGAATCGCGATGAGAAATCCTCCAGTCGCCGTGAGTACGGGGAGCCAAGTAAAATCTCCAGGAAGAGAATTTTCCGAGAATCCCGTCTCGCTGGGGAGACAATTTGCTCCCGGAGGAGGGTAAGCCCGATGACAGGTCTGAGTATGTGAGGGGGGCCTAGTCTCTCAAATTGACTCGTTACCACAGTCCTTGAGAACTGTGTTGCCGCTTGACGAGGATTGACGCCCGGATCAGTTCAAATAAATGCACTGTTGGTTCAAGACAGATTCGAGTCAGACACGTGCCCGGCGGTGTGAACCCAAATCATTTTGAGAAGCATCAGCCTAAGGTCGCAGGCTTTGCGCGATCAGGTCGCAGGCCTCATGCGATCAGATCGCAGGCTTTGCGCGGTCAGAAGTTCGTATGCTATACGCGAACAGAATATTGGAGATGTTGCGCGGTCAGCCAACATCCCGCGGTCAGAACATTCTCGACCAAGGTACTTGGAATTTATTTGTCCGGTTATCCCTATAGTGGGAATATTCCAAGTATCCCGAAGATTCCTCCACGTAGAAGACTAACTGCCAGGAGGTTAATACATGCAGTTATTCACAAATAACACGTGCTTAACCTACCTGGAAGTTAAGAGCGGTTCAATAAACCGCATCCAACCGTCCAAACAACTGTTTGATGCAGTTGTGACATGGCACCCTTTCGACCAGTATAAAAGGGTGGCGAAGTACATCAAACGGGGAGGATCCGATCCATTTGGAAGAACAAGACTTCTGATACAAGTGAGATACAACGCATCTCAACCACTAAAAATAGCCAAGTCTACTGCTTAGATTAGACAACATTCGCAAGTCTCCTAAGATTTCTTTTTGAACACTTATATAGGAAAAACCTTCGCCTGTGAAGGTTTCTTCCCGTTAGTTTGTAAACTTTTATCACCTATAGTGAAATCTTAACAGGACGTAGGGCTATTACTCCCACCATCGAGGGCCCGAACCTGTATAAACCTCTCTGTGCTCCTGTTCTCCATCGTTCTACATACCTTCCCGGAGGGTAATCTCGAAAGGTCTCACTTTTATAAATTTTGCATAAGTTCGGCTGAGGACTCCGAGTCCGAATCGTCGACAGCTGGCGCCCACCGTGGGGCCTTTCTCAAGGCGTCCTAGTTTTAATCCGGAGGTTCGCTGAAACATGGCTGGAGCATATGATTCCGAGAACGATTTCGATCTCGAGGATTATGCTCATATCCCAATGCCTTCTCCGAGCGATCCTGTCCCGATGGAGGAGGTTGAAGGCCAGAATCTTCCACAGGTTGAATCGTCTCTCCAGGTCATGTCTATCGACCAGGGAGCAACTAGCGCAAGGTCAGGACCCACAGAGGTTCTTAATGCGCTAGGCGATGAATCCGTCCGTCATACGACCCCGCCGAGGGGAAGGATGATGTCGACCCAGAAATCAGCCCCGGAAGGTTCGACCCTGATAACCTTTACCGTCTCTTTGATTTCGAGTCCGACTCGGAACAAACTGAGATGTTTTCCCCATCGGCAACCTCTCTCCCTAGACAGTTTGCTGCTTTGTCGGAAGAAACTCCCAATCAACAGGCTGCTAGGGAAGAACAAGATCGCAAACAGAAGGAGGATCAAGATCTCGAGCAACAAAACAACAAACTACGCAGAACTGCCCTAGAGGCTCTTCAAGATGCGCAGGCTCGTTACGATGCTGCTCCGGGTTCTTCTCGACGGTCGTGTGGTCGCAAACGTGACCAGACCCCTTCTTTACCACCGGAGCGTTTCCCGGTGGACGAAGAAACAATAACACCTGGTGCCCCTAGGAGAAGTAACCATGGTCGACTGCGATCCATCGCGGAAGTCATGCGTAACTTTTCTCCTACGGTCACGGATGCGTAGAAACCGGCCTTTTTTAGGATCCTGGCGGAGAGACTGGATGAGGTAGCGTTTGAGGCGACCCCAACGGCCTCTTCCCGCTCGGTAACACGTTCCCGTGAATGAGATTGTCCTCATTCTGGTTCCAGCCGACGAAGTTACCCACCGCCCGTACCGTCCCGACAGGACAGATACCGGCGAATGCAGGATTCTCGTAGTAGGGATCGAGTTCCTGTCCACTCTCGTTTGGGACCACGAGTAACTTCGCCATTGCGTGAGGTCGCCCGAGACCCAGCCGAGAGTCACAGGGCGATTCATGGTCCCTACGTTGGTTGTAAAGCCTTTTCACCTGGCATACGAGCAGTCATTTGGCCCGATAAGTTTCGACCAGGGGCCATTGAGAGGTTTGACGGAACTCAAAACCCATCCGAGTTCCTTCAAATCTATATCACTGCCATCCAAGCGGCGGGAGGCGATGACAAGGTCATGGCCAACTACCTGCCTACAGCCCTCGCAGGACCGGCTAGAACCTAGCTGTTTAATCAGCCCGAGGGTTCCATCTACAATTGGGAAATGCTATGCGATGCTATCCTCAGCAATTTCCAAAATTGTTACCAAAAGCCGGGGAAAGAGGACGACCTTCATCGGCTGCGGCAAACTTCGACCGAAACACTTCGGCAGTTTGTCAAGAGGTTTGTCGGGGTGAGGAATACCATCCCGAACATATCTGATGGCTCCGTAATCAGGGCATTTAAACATGCTGTTCGATACCGAAGATTTACCGAGGACTTGCTTATCCACCCTCCTCGATCAGTGGCCGATCAGTTCGACATGGCCGATCGATACTCTGATGCAGCCGAAGCAGTCGAATGGAATCGGATGGTCGACAAGGGTGACCTACCACCACAACCAGGTTTCAAAGACTCCAGGAAGGAAGATTCAAGCAAGAAGCCGGAATCTTCATCAGGTGGGAAGTCGAAGAGGAACCGCTCTGGACAATACCGTGAGGTCGCAGTCGCATAGAAGCCGCCTTCGACCAAAGGTAACAAGCCTTCATTTAAAAATAAAACTGCCTCTGATGGTCGGAGTGTCGACCAGCCAGAAAAGTCCACTAATCCGCAGGAAGGCAAGAAGTGGTGTCCACTCCACAACTCCGCAGACCACGACCTCAAGAATTGCAGGAGTTGGTTGAAGCAACTAGACGACTTCTACCAAGGAGTTGGACCAATGCCAACCTTACCACCTAAAGAACAGGCGTGCGGACTTAGGGACGCCGACGGAGACGAGGAAATGTCCTACCAGGTACCTCAAAATCATATTAATGTTATTTTTGGAGGTTCTTCTTCTTTCGTTTCCAAAAGGCAGTTTAAGGCCTTTTACCGAGAGGTTAACCAAACGGAGACATCCCTTGGTGAACCTCAATACCCCCATTGGTCGGATACACCTTTGACATTTGATCGCACTGATTGTCCGGCGGGGTTAACACGACCATTGAGGCTCCCTCTGGTCATTACCCCGATCATCAGTAACGCGAGAGTTGAAAGGGTCCTGATCGACGGAGGAAGCTCCCTTGACATCTTGTTGGTCAAGGCACTCGACGAGATGCAAATTCCTCGTTCGAAGATTAAGCCCATAATCCATCCGTTCTATGGGATAATCCCAGGCCCCTCCATGATGCCATTGGGACAAGTGGTCCTCCCTGTCACACTGGGAGAACCAGATAACTTCCGAACAGAATTGGTTACTTTTGACGTAATCGATTGTGATTCGGCTTATAATGCAATCTTTGGCAGGCCAACTCTCGCTAAGTTCATGATGGCAACGCACTATGCTTACCAGTGCGAAAAATTGCCTGGCCCCAAAGGTGTCATCTCGGTCAGAGGCAGTCGCAACGTGGCACTCACGTGCGACCGGCTATCTTTGGAGATGGTCGATCAACTTCCCCTCCGGGACGCTCAGGTCGCCACCGTTGCCACCGACACGATCAAGGCTGCTCCTCGACCAGATGAGAAACTCAAATTGGTTCCTTTGTACCAAGATGATCCATCCAAGACAATTCGGGTCGGATCAGCTCTGGATGACAAATAGGAACTCGATCTCATTGCTTTCCTCTGGGCTAACGCAGATGTGTTTGCGTGGAAACCGTCCGACATGCCCGGTGTCCCAAGGGAAGTAATTGAGCACAGGTTAGCAATTCGACCTGGACAACGACCAATAAAGCAAAAGCTCAGGCGTTTTGCTGCTGACCGACAGGAGGCCATCCGAGAGGAGTTGGACAAACTCCTACAGGCCGGGTTTATCCGTGAAGTGGATCACCCGGACTGGCTCGCCAATCCGGTCATGGTCCGCAAGTCAAATGGCAAGTGGCGCATGTGCGTCGACTACACTAGCCTCAACACTTCCTGTCCGAAGGATGACTTTCCCCTTCCCCGCATCGACCAGCTGGTCGACTCAACTGTGGGTTGAGAACTGATGAGTTTTCTGGACGCTTACTCAAGATATCATCAAATTAGCATGGCAGAAGACGACGAAAAGAAAACTGCCTTCATCACTCTGTTCGGCACATACTGCTACGTCAGAATGCCGTTCGGTCTCAAGAACGCAGGTTCCACGTACCAGCACTTGATGCAAAAGACCTTTCTTTCCCAGATAGGGCGTAATCTCCAAGCATATGTAGACGACTTGGTTGTAAAAAGTACCAAGAGATTGTCTCATTTGGACGATCTCGCTGAAACTTTCTGTAATTTGAATCGCTTTGGAATAAAATTAAACCCGGAGAAATGTTCTTTCGGGGTTTCTTCAGGAAAACTCCTTGGTTTTCTTGTTTGTTCCAGGGGCATTGAAGTTAATCCTGAGAAAATCAGGGCCATTGAACAAATGAGATCGCCCTCGACCATGAAGGATGTTCAACGCCTAGCTGGTCGCATGGCGGCTTTAAGTCGTTTCATATCGCGACTAGGTGAAAGGGGATTGCCTTTCTTCAAAGCCTTGCGGAAGCATCATAATTTTACATGGTCGGATGAGGCCGAAAAAGCATTTCAGGAGGTGAATACATATCTATCCAGTCCGCCAGTATTGGTATCTCCCGACAAAGGAGAACCATTGCTCCTTTATCTGGCGGCCACACCGCAAGCGGTCAGCGCCGTTCTGATCGCGGATAGGGAAGGAATACATAGACCCGTCTACTATGTGAGCGAGGTACTTCATGGTCCTAAGGAGCGCTACCCTGAGGTCCAGAAGATACTTTACGCGCTACTGATGGCTTCCCGTAAGCTGTGACACTACTTCCAAGCGCACAAGATCACAGTACCCTCCTCTTTTCCTTTGGGGGATATTGTCCGAAACCCAGAGAAATCTGGTCGAATCGCCAAATGGGCAGTCGAACTCGGTGCCTTCGAGATCCATTTCACGCCCCACACGGCGGTTAAGTCTCAGGTTTTGGCCGACTTTGTGGTCGAATGGACCAACCCTGAGCCACCTGTGCAGTTGCCAGAGGAATTGGAGTGCCCCGATTACTGGACAATGTACTTTGACGGCTCCCGTAGTTTTCAACACTCGAGGGCTGGAGTGGTCTTAGTTACGCCTCAGGGCGAACAGCTTAAGTATGTCACCCAATTACACTTTGTTGCGACCAACAACGCAGCAGAGTATGAAGGTCTTCTTGCAGGGCTCCGCGCAGCAAAATTCCTCGGAGTCCGTCGATTAGTGGTGAGGGGAGACTCAAAGCTAGTCGTAAACCAGGTAAACAAGGAGTACAGCACCTCCGATGAGACAATGGCTCATTACCTGGGGGAAGTGAGGAAATTGGAAAAACACTTCAGTCATTTCGAAGTCCAATATATCCCGCGAAAGGACAACATACTCGCATACATTATCCAAAGTTGGGTCCTCACGTATATCCGCTCCGGCAGGAGTGTTCATTGAACACTGGGACCATCCTTCGATCATGACTTCGGTCGAGGATGATCCGGTAATAGCCTCCGTTACCAACCTCGGTCAGGAACAAGATTGGACTCATCCATTGAGAGTCTATCTTGAACACGGGACCCTACCCGAGGACGAAACCGAAAGCAATCGGTTAATTCGAAAAGCGCGTCTGTACAAACTCATAGATGGGTTTCTGTACAGAAAGGGTACTCAAGGAGTATTCATGCGTTGCATATCTCAGGAGGAAGGAAAATCCCTCTTGAAAGAAATACATGACGGTGTATACGATGCACACGCGTCATATCGGACACTGGTCGGAAAAGCTTTTCGACAAGGACTCTACTGGCCTTCGGCACTTGATGATGCCAAGCACATGGTCAAAACATGTCCTCAGTGTCAGTTCCACGTGAGACAGGTTCATCAACCTGCCTATGCATTACAAACCATTCCCCTCGCATGGCCTTTCGCGGTCTGGGGAATGGATATTGTAGGTCCTATGCCACAAGCGGTCAATGGGAACAAGTTTCTGTTCGTAGCCATTGACACGTTTACAAAGTGGATCGAGGCCGAACCGGTACGCAATATTACCGCATCAGCAGCACAAAAGTTCTTTCATAAGAACATTGTTGCTCGATTTGGTGTTCCAAACCGCCTTATCACCGATAACGGTTCTCAGTTCGCTAGTGGTCTCTTCCTAGACTACTGCGACCATATTGGAACTAAGGTGTGCTTTGCTTCTGTGGCACATCCACAAAGCAATGGTGCTGTAGAGCGGGCCAATGGGTAGATACTACAAGGCATTAAAAAATGTGTTTTTGATCGCCTTAAGACTCGCTCGGGGGCTTGGGTAGACGAGCTCTATACCATTCTATGGGCACTACGAACTACTTCTAGTCGAGCCACCAGTGAGACGCCCTTCCATCTGGTCTATGGGGCCGAAGCTGTATTGCCTATGGAAGTTAGTATTGGGTCTGTTCGGACAGAACAATTCGAACAGGTTAATCAGTCCGAACAGCGGTCACAAGATCTCATCCTCTTAGAAGAAAGGCGTGATCGCGCTTTGGTCAAGTCCGCGGCATACTTGCAAGCTTTGCGCAAGTATCACAGTAAAAGGGTGCGACCACGTAGTCTTCATGTGGGCGACCTGGTCTTACGAAAAATCCAAGATCAGTCTAATCGCAACAAATTCTCCCCGAAGTGGGAAGGCCCTTACACTGTGGTCTCGGTGCCGCGACCAAGATCCGCGCGGTTAGCCGTGGGGGATGGTCGAATTTTGTCCAATACTTGGAACATCGATCAACTTCGCAAGTTCTACGTGTAAGTACTCAACCCCATTTTTCCTGTTCAATTAGCATTTTTTTGTCATAAAATTAAAAATGTTTTGGGTTTATATGATGGATATTTCCCTTTATGCCCATCCACTGTGAATTCGGCTCGGGGGCTAGTCGCACGCAGTTAGATCATTATAACATCCTGGTCGGATTCGCTGGCCGATCTCATAACCACTTTCAGATAAGTCACTCCTAGATAAGCCGTTTCTCAACGCACACGGGGCTTTCTGACAAGTCCTTGGTTATCCGAGTGGCTGCTGGTTAGCAAACAAGGCTAGGTGTTATAATAATCATAATTGTTGATTTGATCATACACCCCTGGTCGTTATATTCACTCTGCCCCTGTGTTTGTAATACTAAGCCTTCAGTATCTACAATCACAGGCGGGGGCTAGGGGGATATGTTTATAATATAAAACAACATAAAACAGAAATATTTCATTTTCAAAAATGAATTTTCATGTGCATTGCATCGTATACAACTGTTTCTGTACAGGTAGAGGGATCATTCGATCCCGAGCTCAATCAGGAGCTTATCTACAAGGGGACTAATCTCCTCCATGACGGCCTCTAGTTGCTCTTCACTCTCGATCTCAACCGGTCCCACTAGTGGATTCAGATCTGCATCTGGGCCACGGTGAAGTCGAACCCGGCTGAGGATAGCGGAAGCGGCTGACCGAACTCTGGTTCTGATCACCTCTTCTCGTCGCTGTGTATCCTCAGGGAGATACTCGAGAAGTGACTCTGCTTGGGCCATAACTAGCGCAGACCAGTCATCTTGGCTGAGATTGTCTCGTGTGGTTTCGACCACATCAGCCTTCAGAAGATGAGCCACCGCCTTCAGTTTTTCGAAGACTGAATGGCTCAGCTTTCCAATCGCCTTTTCGGAGGCTTGGATAGAATCCTGGAGGGTTTTATTGTCCTGACTGAGTTGCATTATTTGACCAGCTTGCGCTGCAACGAGAGAAAATATTACTCACAGGTTATGAGGACAAGTATTCCTAATCAGGAATCAACTTACCAACAAGTTGTGACCGCAGTTTGTTGTTTTCAATCTCTTGGTTCCTAGCTACTGACATCGAATGAAGCCTGACTGTGGCCACTTCTTTGTCCAACGATGCCACTTTCCTGTAATAAAACAGAAGGAGTGGTCATAATCAACTTGTATCTTTACAAGTTGAAGAGTAATGATCCTTACCTGCGCAAGCTGTCCCGTTCTCTTTGTATGGCCACCATGCTCGCCGCCGTAGCACGCGATTGGGCCATCATCCGGGATAGTTCCTGTGATACAGAAAAGGGAATTAAAGGTGTCCTATGAACAATTCAGGACACCCAGAGAAGGATTCATCATACCTTCATGAACTTCTCTACGGAGGCATCTTCCGGACTGATGGGAAGATTTGTTGGAGATCTGGAGGTGCCTACAACAGGGGCAGTTGGAGGAAGTATCTGCTGGGCACTGCTTCCAGTCGTCGTTGACTCCGACTGGGTCCTCGCGCCTGCTTCTCCCCCTACGGCCCGGACAACTTCTTGGACCGAGGGGATGGAGCGCCCCTCACTAGAGGCCTCTGCACCAGGAGTGACCTCAACCCTTCCTACAGTGGTTGAAGGACTGGGCGCTGTTTCTTTTCGTCTGATAAAGGAAAAGAAAAATCAAATGGTGACGATTCATGATCATCATTTCTAAGACAACCAGGACAAAGGTTCTTACCTTATTTGAAATCCCATTAGCTTTTGGGATTTCAGAAAAGGTTCTCCTCGAGCACGGGGACAATTATCGTCCACCCTGATCTTCCTCTTGGAAAACAAGGCCGCTCTTCCCTGTGTGTGTTCCCCTATGAACATTTTTTCAAGGGAAAGATAAAGGCTAGCGAGAAGAATCTTTACCTGGGCAGTCGATCCCATTGGCGACGTCCCACCCGAAGACCTCGCTGTCTCCTGGGTTTCCGGGGCCGGCACCTCATGTGCAATCGCCACAGGATCTTGCACAACCACCTCCGCTCCTGTCTGCGGAGTAGGAGTATTTTCCTCCCTGGGGCTAGCAGGAGTCGCAGGGGGAAGCTCTTCTCCCTGCATAAGCGCTAGCTCATCAAATGCACAGGGGGAATTGAAGAAAACGGACTGTGGGAGAATCTTACTACGGTTGTCCCTTCGACCGGGAAGGTAGAGGCAACTGGCTCTGAAGCCTTGGGAGCTTCAGGGGCTAGGGGATCATCCGTGACCACAAGGCTTTCGGTGGTCGTGGGGTCTGCTATGGCTGCCTCTGCAGTAGTAGTCATCCCTGCGGAATGGGTTGGAGCGTCACCGGATGGAGAGCCCGCGATCTTCCTCCTCCGGTGGACTAGAGGGCCATCATCGTCCTCCTCCTCCTCGCTCCCCTCTCCCTGTACGACGAAGAAGTAATTCGAGTTCGCACCTGGAAAGAGCGGAGGGATCTGATATCTTACCGCAGTTTTTCAGGCGGTAGGAGGAGTGCTTCGTGAAGATCCTTCCCCAAGATTTAGCCTAACTTTCTTGGGGGCGGGATTCCTCGTCCTGGGTCTCGACGAAATCTTCTTCACATTCTTTGTCGTCGGCTTCCCCAGGGAACCGATGTTCTCGCTGGGAAACGTCGCCTCAGCAAACCTCCCAAGAAGCTGTTCTCATGGGATTAGTGCTGGACAAACATAAGACCTATAAAACAGAGGCCAAGTCGAAAATGTACCTTTCGGCGCTCCTGTTTGAGGTCGTCGTCGGCGTGAATTAAGCTCTGGGGGCGAGGCGACCCCTTGGCACCCTCTACCTCGGCGTTGTACGCCCGGAGGAGGTGGTTAGTCCGCCTCTCAATTTCAGCAGAGGACAGGACTGTTACAGAATACAAGTTAAAATGAATGTATTTCAAGAAAAACATGAAGGTTTTTGGTGTCAGAAACGAATACCTTCGTTATAGTCCAGGGTGCCGTCCGCCATGGACTTAATCTCCCAAGCCGGATGAGCCCTCTCACGCAGGGGGCTCACCCGGTTCTTCACAAAGTCTTGGATGACGTCCCGAGCCGTCAACCCTTCTTCTACTAAGTGAAGAATTACCTCGGCGTGCTTCATGAACTCCGCGTTCATCGCCGGGAGAGTGTCTCACTCGCTTGGCTTCTCTGGCCGCGAATTTTCAAGCCACAACCCGCTCTCCTTCGGCGGGGTGCAGTAGAACCACTTCTGATGCCACCCATGCACTGAGTCTCGCAGGGGTGGAAAGGGATACTCCTTTTTATCCCTCAGCCGGAAATAAATACATCCGGCGGCGTTAGCGCTCTTCGACCACGCCGAGAAATAGAATCGTCGGAAGAGGTCCACACTGGGGTACACTCCGACGAACGCCTCGCATAGGTGTTGAAAAACCGCCAATATCAACACTGCATTTGGGTGGAGGTTGATCAATTCCAGCCCATAATGCTCGAGGACATCCTTGAGGAACCGACTCTCGGGGAATCGGAACCCGCAGCGCGAATACTCTTCAAAGACCACCAACTCGCCCTCCTGGACGGTTGGGGTTTCTTGATCTTTCTCCGCAGGCCGCCAGTTGATCAACAGCCGCGAAGGAAGGATCTCCTCCTCCTCCAACAACATCAAACTCTCCTCGGAATGGTGAATGGATCGGCTCCAGGACGCCATTGTTCGGTGGAAAGTCAAAGGAAAAGTTGGTGATTTTTGGGGAAGACGGAAGCTGAGAAGAATGAGGGTTTTGTGCGGCGGAAACAATGAGGGTTTTTTGGCTATGTGGCTTCTTTGAGAAGACATCTGCTCCTTTTATAGGCCCGAGGAGACACATTAATGTGAGTAACGTTCCACTCAAACGTTCCGCTGGGTATTTTATTCATTTATTTCCCATAATGGATATTGTCTCTGGCGGACCTGTTAAAGTGTTCAGGCATCGGATCTGAAACAAAAAGACTTCTTTGTTTCGGAAACTGAAAGTGCAAAAGGACTAAAAAGTTTTCAGTACTTTTCAGAAGACGTTTTTCCTTTATATGCTTTGGACATTTTTACGAAAAAATCATACGACTCAATTTTTGGACGTATGGATGTATTTTGACCAGGTTACGGTATGATCGAGACCATGATTTCGATTAAGCTCCGATTCTAATCGAAGTGACAGTCTGGTCGAACCTTAATCCTGGTCGCAGTATGTTTCAGTTCTAACCGCGGCTTTAAGTCTAATCGCGATATTAGGGCTGGTCGCGGTACTTTTATAAAAGTGTGATTCTAATCGCAGAACTGAAATTTCCTTGTGTATGAATGGTCGCGAAAGCATTACTCATGGCCATATATTCACACAGAAGATGTGAAGAGTATCTATATGAAGAAAGAAAATTTTATTTCTTGCATTCTTTACATATAAATGGGATACCGGCCACCAGAGCGTCAACCTGATCCGAAAGAAGTTTGCAAAGTTCTCCTAGGGACATGTTGTTGTCAGTAGGGTCTACACTGACAACCCCCAGGGAACAAGCAACTAATCTAAGCCTATCTACATCATCCCTAACAAGAGGTACACTACTGTTCCTAATTAAGTCAGAGAGTTCCCGTTGTTGCTGGGCGTGGTCCCTCTCTCGACAGAACTGGTGCGCCTCTTCACGGGATCATTCAAAACAATCTGCTAGATGCAGAATTGCCGAAGACATCTCTTCGGTCTTCTTCTCCAGGGAATTCTTGATCCGGGAGGATCTCCAAGTCCTGATCGCATGCGGCTTCGCGACCAAGTCCTGATCGCATACGGCTTCGCGACCTTAACCGTGTTTGGAAAGGATTCGCGACCTGGATGAGTCCGCGACCATGGATTGGTTCGCGACCAGGAAAAGGAATTCGCTCCCTGTTCGGAATTGTAATCCGATCCGAATGTGTATGACTAAGCTTATCTGTTTAGGATTAGTTATATGAGTCTAATACGTTTAGGTCTCTAAGTCTGATATGTACTCATACGATTGGACTATAAATACCTTGTAATAGGTCTAGTTTAGATCATCGAATTCAATCGAAGAGTCATAGAACTTATTTGAGTTTTAGACACTTATAGTTCCTTCGACGTAGACAAGTGTGTCTAACGTTCGACGTGTAAAGCCCTCTTTGAAATAAAGAGTTGTGCAATTACTTTGGGTTTCGGTATTTCCGAGTAAGATCCCGTTATTCCGCATATTAGAATCTGGGCGAGCCTAGTGCGAAAACCAAGACTAGGTCTCAAACGGATCAATTCTTCTCCTCCAGAAGAGTCCGTCTAAGGGGAAGAAGCGGAGCAGCAGAAGGCTGACCACTAGGGCCTCCAATCTCCTACATTTGCAAGGATTAGTTATACTAACCATAAACTATCGGCAAAAAGGAGATGTGGATTGTTACCTGTCCCTGTTCATGACACGTTGATATATCCATCTTGGAAAGATGGACGCCAGGTGGAGGAAGTATAACCTTCCCACCAAAAGATTGATTCCCCAACACAAGTTGAGGATCTTCTGGCCGAATAGTCACCGCTTGCTGGCTAGAAAATTGATCACCCAAACAAAAGCAAGGGGTGTTAGGGAAGAAAGCTGCAGGAAGAAAAGATGATGGTTGATCTTCTACTTTTGCTCTGCTGGAGGATCCTTCGTCAACCTTGGACATCTTCTTTGAAGGATATGGATCTTCAGGTACTGGAGGTCTCTGCTTAAGAACTTCCTCTTCATCGCTCTCAATCTCGATGATGTTCTTATCTGCCATCAGGAGGTGTATGAAGAGAGGAATGAATGTGAGTTTAGAAATGACTTAACCGTGGGAAGAGATTGTGGAGCTTTGCAAAACAAAAGATCCAGTATTTATAGCCGCCAAGGTGACGGTTCACATTCTGAATCGCCTCGGGTTTTTAAAAGCATTTACAATTTTACCTTGGGTTAAAAAACATTTCAACAGTGCCATCATTGCCTGTCACATAATACCCAGAGCCTGTCTCGGGGAACCAACCGACCTATTTAGTGCACCACTAAGTAGGGGATTTGAAGAGTCGGGTTAATAATCCGATGCATTTCTTTAAATTTAAAGTGAACACGTCCCTTCGTTTTCTTTAAATTTGGGGGCTAGCTGACGAGGATTGACGCCCGGGTCAGTTCAAATAAATGCACTGCTGGTTCAAGACAGATTCGAGTCAGACACGTGCCCGGCGGTGTGAACCCAAATCATTTTGAGAAGCATCAGCCTAAGGTCGCAGGCTTTGCGCGATCAGGTCGCAGGCCTCGTGCGATCAGATCGCAGGCTTTGCGCGGTCAGAAGTTCGTATGCTATACTCGAATAGAATATTGGAGATGTTGCGCGGTTAGCCAACATCCCGCGGTCAGAACATTCTCGACCAAGGTACTTGGAATTTATTTGTCCGGTTATCCCTATAGTAGGAATATTCCAAGTATCCCGAAGATTCCTCCACGTAGAAGACTAACTGCCAGGAGGTTAATACATGCAGTTATTCACAAATAACACGTGCTTAACCTACCTGGAAGTTAAGAGCGGTTCAATAAACTGCATCCAACCGTCCAAACAACTGTTTGATGCAGTTGTGACATAGCACCCTTTCGACCAGTATAAAAGGGTGGCGAAGTACATCAAACGGGGAGGATCCGATCCATTTGGAAGAACAAGACTTCTGATACAAGTGAGATACAACGCATCTCAACCACTAAAAATAGCCAAGTCTACTGCTTAGATTAGACAACATTCGCAAGTCTCCTAAGATTTCTTTTTGAACACTTACATAGGAAAAACCTTCGCCTGTGAAGGTTTCTTCCCGTTAGTTTGTAAACTTTTATCACCTATAGTAAAATCTTAACAGGACGTAGGGCTATTACTCCCACCATCGAGGGCCCGAACCTGTATAAACCTCTCTGTGCTCCTGTTCTCCATCGTTCTACATACCTTCCTGGAGGGTCATCTTGAAAGGTCTCACTTTTATAAATTTTGCATAAGTTCGGCTGAGGACTCCGAGTCCGAATCGTCGACACCGCTTACCCCCTCAGTCCACAAGGGGTGATTGTAAGCCGCCCTACGGGAGCGGGGCTCCCATCGTAGGGACTTTTAGGCTGCGATAGCCTACGTCCTCATGGAGAGGTCATCCTCAATAGGAGGGCATCATCTTAAGAGACGGTAAGGCAAGGACCTGCGATAAACCATAGTTGGAGAAAAAACCACTTGTATTGATAGAAATTAAGAAACAAAGCCTCCACCCGCAGAACCACGACGGGGGAGGGAAAAGTGAATACAATGCCTCCCCCGACATAACTACAGCGGGGGATACAGCGCCTCCCCCTGTGAAGTCGATTTGGGGGAGGGAGTAGGCCCGGAGGCTAGATATAGAACTTGCGAAGGAAGCCTACATTCCATGTATGCATCAGCTCTTGATCTTGGAGGTTGGAGAGCTTGTAAGCCCCCGAGCCTAGGACTGCAGAGACCCTGTAGGGGCCTTCCCACTTACGGGAGAGCTTTCCCTGGGCTTGGGGTTCGGTCACGCACTTGAGGACAAGGTCCTCAAGGCGGAAAGCTCTCGCGCGGACACGCCGATTGTATGCGCGCGCCATTTCGCGTTCGTAGATGGCATGGCGGAGAAGCGCTCGGTCACGTTCTTCTTCGACGAGGTCGACTTCTAGCCGCTGGTTGGCTTCGTTGGCTTGGTACGCTGTGGTTGTAGCTCCATCTAGGACCTCGACTGGCAGTGACCGGAAACCAATCTCTGAGGGGAGAACTGCTTCAGCCCCATATATGAGTGAGAAAGGCATTAGCCCCGTCGCCCGGCTCGGTGTCATGCGTATGGAACAGAGGATGCTCGGAAGCTCCTCCGCCCACGCACCGTGCTTGGAGGTGGCTTGCTCGAGTCGTCAGCGTAACCCCTGTAAGATCACGCCGTTGAGCCTTTCAACAGCCCCGTTGCTCTGGGGGTGAGTTACAGAGACGAAGTGGAGGGTAGCCCCCAAGCCTTCACAGAACTCCCGAAAATACGTTGAGTCGAATTGGGTCCTGTTATCAATAGTGATTTCCCGGGGGACCCCAAAACGACACACGATATTCTTCCAGAAAAATCACTGTACTGCTCGGGAGGTGATGCTGGCCAAGGGTTCAGCCTCCACCCACTTGGATAAATAATCGACTGCGACCACCGCATAGTTGTAGCCCCCGGGTACTGGGGGAAAGGGACCTAGGAGGTCCATCCCCCAGTGCGCAAAAGGCCAAGTGATGGGGATGGTCTGCAGTGTTGTGGAGGGCAAATTGAAACCATTGGCCATCTTCTGACAGGCCTCGCACGCGGAGATAAGGTCTCGCGCGTCGCGGACCATTGTGGGCCAATAGAAGCCCTGGTGAAGAACTTTTGCTGCGACGACGCGTTGGGCCAGGTGAGACCCACAGCTCCTCGAGTGGATATCCTCATGGAGTTGAAGTCCTTCCGCCCGTGGGAGGTAGCGGAGCAGGGCAAAGGCCCCCTGCTTGTAGAGCTTCCCTTCTAGCAGAAGGTATGCCCATGCTTTGGCATGAAGCCGCTTCACCTCGGTCTCGCTGGGACCCCTTCCTCCCTTATGAAGGAGATGAGGGGATCCATCTAGGATGCCACTCGGGTTATCTCAGAGATCTTCAGGATACAGTACTCAGGGTCCGTGTCTGGGGAGGTCGCCGAGGGCTTTGCGATGATCTCCAGGAAGGCACCTCCGGGGAGAGGTTCCCGAGAACTGGCTGCCCGGGCTAGGGCGTCGGCCCGATCGTTATCCCTCCGGGGGATGTGCCGAGCCTCCAGGCCCTCGAAGTATTTTTCCATCTTGCACCCTCCCCCAAGTACGGGCTCAGGTTCGCGTCATGGCACAAGTAAGACTTGTCCATTTGGCAAACCACGACCTGGGAATCTACTTTGACAAGGAGGAGACGGATCCCCAGGGAGCGCGCGAGGCGCAATCCCAGGAGAAGGGCCTCATATTCGATGACGTTATTCGAGGCGGGGAACTCGAGCCTTGCTGCGTACTCCATCGCCCTCCCTTTGGGGCTCCGGAGGACCACCCCCGCGCCAACCCCAGCGAGACACAAGGAGCCATCGAACATGAGCGTCCAATGTTCATCGCGCTGGGGTGGGCCGCGGAGACTCTCCCCCTCCATCCCGGGAGCAGGGGTCCATTCCGTCACGAATTCAGCAAGGACTTCTGATTTGATGGCGGAACGCCCTGTGAGGGAGAGGGAGAAGGGAGCGAGATCAGCTCCCCACTTCCCGATCTGGCCGGTGGCCTCTTAGTTCCGCAGCACCTCCCCCAAAGGGAGAGATGACGAGACCATGATCGAGTGTCCCAAGAAGTAGTGGCGAAGCTTCTGGGACGCCATGAGGAGGGCGTAGCAAATCTTCTCCATCTCCGTGTATCAAGTCTTAGCCCCTTGAAGGGCTTCATTCACGTAGTACACGGGGCGCTGCTGTCCCTCCTGCTCCTTTACCAGCACCGCGCTTACAGTGACTGGGGTTGCGGCGAGGTAAAGGAGCAGGGGTTCTTCAGGAGACGGGCTCACGAGCATTGGAGGGCTCGTGAAATACTTCTTCAGGTTGTCAAAGGCCTCTTGGGCCTTGGGAGCCACCGAAACCCCTCGAGGCCCCAGAGGATTTTGAAAGACTCAAGTCCGCGTTCCCCCAACTGCGAGACGAAGCGGCTCAGCGCGGCCAAACGGTCGATGAGTCGTTGTACATCTTTGACGAAACGCGGGGTTTGCCTGTATGTCGTGCTAGGACACAAGGAAGCCGAGTAGCTTCCCCCCTCGTACACCGAAGGCGCACTTTTCCGAGTTGAGTTTTAACCCGTATTTGCGGAGGCTGCGGAAGGTCTCCGCTAGGTCGTCAATGTGAGCGGCCGCGCGGGATCTTTTGACAACCGCGTCGTTGACGTAGACTTCGACGTTGCGGCCAATTTGGTCCTTAAAGACCAATGACATGAGTCGCTGGAAGGTTGCTCCAGCGTTCTCCTGCCCGAAGAGCATGTGGACGTAGCAGAAGGTCCCAAGGGGAGTTATAAAACTTGTCTTTTCCTCATCCCCTTCCGCCATCCGGACTTGGTGATAGCCCGAATATGCGTCCAAGAAGCTCATCAGCTTGCACCCCACGGCCGATTTGACTAGTTGGTCGATCCACAGTAGTGGGAAGTTGTCTTTTGGGCAAGCGCGGTTAAGGTCGGTGAAGTCAACACACATTCGCCACTTGCCGTTCGACTTCTTCACGAGGACAGGGTTTGCCAAGCACTCGGGGTGCCACACCTCCCGAATGAACCCTGCCACTCAAAGCTTGGTAATCTCAACCTTGATAGCCTCTTGGTGTTCAAGGGAGAGCTTTCTCAGCTTCTATTTGACCGGCAGGTGACCGGGGGTCACCGCGAGCTTATGCTCGATGACCTCCCGAGCAACGCCCTGCATCTCGGCGGGCTTCCACGCAAAGACGTCAAAGTTTTTGCGTAGGAAGGCCGTGAGTTGCTCCGCGTGCTCTTCAGAGAGGTCCGCCCCGATCTTGACAGTCCTGCCCCCATCGTTCAGGGACAGCGGGACCTTCCGGAGGTCCCCCTCTGTACGCGGATTGGAGGGAGACCTCCCGGAGGGGACGGCCGTGGCGTTCGGTGCCGGGGAAGAATTCTCTCCCCCCGGGGCCTTGATCACGTTGACGCTACCGATTGCTACCGTGGCACACTCATAAAAAGCGTGAGCCATGTCCTGGTCACCTCGAGCGGTGATCACTCCGCAAGGCCCGGGCATCTTCACGCAGACATAGTTTTGGTGGATTGTGGCCCCCAAACGGTTGATGGTGGTCCTCCCCATGATCACGTTGTACGGAGAGGGGAGGTCCACAACGTCAAACCGGACCAGCTCAGTCCGGTAGTTGTCCGGGGAGCCGAAGGTCATGGGGAGATCGAGCTTCCCAGCTAGGTGGATCATCTTCCCGGGGACGAAGCCTTGCAAGGGCCTAACTGCGGGTTGTAGCAACTTTTCATTGACCTGCATTTCCCTGAATGCCTTCAGGTATAGGACATCGGCGGAACTCCCGCCGTCGACGAGTATACGTGCCAGCTGGCAATTGTCATGGGGGAAGCGAACATCGCGCACGTCTTCTGCTGTAAAAATGAGGGGGACGTCCGACCACTTTGGTGGCCGAGACGTGTGTAGCACCCCCACAACCTTTCCTTCCCACGCATACTCCTTGCGCTGGCGCTTGGAGTCTCGCCCTGAGGCGGACCCCCCCCCCCCCCCCCCCCCGCGTGATGACGTTGACGCGCCTTTGGGAGGTTTGAAAGGGGAGCTCTTCTGTTGAGCCACCTTCCCGCGCTTGTCCTTGCTGCTCCCCCGAGGGGGCAGGAAGAGCCGGCAAAGCCGACTGGGGGGCAAGGAGGCAGGTATCCCTCCCCCCTGCCCATGCTGGTCGAGGAATGCTGCGAAGTGTTGTAGAAGCTGGTGGCATTCCCGGGTAGCGTGGGTATTGGACTTGTGAAACGTGCACCACAGGCCCTCCTTGCCTCCCGCCGTGGGGGCTTCGCGGTCGCGGGACGACTGTCCCCCCCCCCCCATGGCCTTTCGGCTTGGGGAAGGGATGGCTGCCCCTGGGGGCATCGCGCGAGCCGCCTCCACCCTAGAGGACAAAGATGTCCCGAGGCCGTGGCTCATTGCGGTTGCCTCTCTTGGGACACTTGAGGGGGTCCCTAGCCTCCCGATCAGCGGGGGTGGGGGCCCCTTGGTTTTTCTTCCAAAGGTCATCCTGCTCCGCCCGAGCGTATTTCTTGAGCACAGTGAAGAGCTCTTCAGTAGAGGAGAGGTAGCTCCGGGAGAGTCTCCGATGGAGCTCCCCGGGGAGGATCCTGCTCTTGCATGCCTCGATGATTGTGGAGTTAGGGATGTGAGCCACTTTGCTCTTGACCTGAGAGAAGCGCTTGAAAAAGCTACGGATGGTCTCCCCCATCCTCTATCGGATGGTGTAGAGCTGTGATGAGTCTAGGGGACGTACGTAGTTCCCTTGGAAGTTTGCGCAGAATTCGCGCTTGAGCTGCTCGAAAGACTTGATAGAGCCGACCTTCAGGTTGTAGAACCACGAGCGGGTGATCCCGGTAAGGTAGAGGGAGAACATGTTGCACTGCACTGTCTCATCTCCCCCAGCCGCTGAGATGGCCGTGGAGTACACCTGCACAAACTCATAAGGGTCGGCCTCACCATTGTAGTGCTCGATGTGTGGTGGGTGGTAAGGTCGCGGCCAGCGGATGCACGGGAGTTGGCGGCACAGCGGTTGGTTGGCCCCCTCCACCTCCCAGGGGGAGTCCCGGTCACTGTCCCATTTAACAGGGGATGCGCGTTCATCGTCGAAGTCGGGGAGGGGTCCAAGAGGTCCACCAGTGCGACAGTAGAGTCTCTTCTCCTCCGGGTTAGTCGAACTAACTTCTTGGACATCCGAGCACCCACCGGAAGCGGCGGTTGCTTCTTTGGTGGGTCCCATCCCTCGGCTGGGACTGGAGTGTGGCTCACTGCGACCGCGAGCCGGGAGGAGCTCTGTCCGGCAGCGTAACGGAGACTCTCCGGACTTCGTGGTACGCATTTGCTCAACCTCTTCCCGGGTAAAGCGGACCTGATACGCCGGGGGTGCCCTCGGGGGCGGCCCCGGGGGAGGAGGGAGCTCGTGCGCGGCGATTACTGGCCCGGAGCATACTACTGGGGCACGGGTAGAATCCACCGCCGGACAGGCTCCCGGAGCGACGTCTGGAACCAGAGAGGGCGGTCCCTCGTGGGGGAGGTCCCGCGACCGGCTCCCTGTGCAGGGAAAACTCCCGGTGTGGGGTGACCCCCCGGCATGGCGAAGGCCCCAGGCATAAGGTAAGCCCCCGGCATCGGGAAGGCTCCCGGCGCCGGGAAGGCTTTGGACGACGGACCCGCCAGAGGGAGGTAGCCCCTATTGGGGTCGTAGATCCCGGGAGCGACCGGGCCTCCGGGGATCGGAGGGGCCACCGGGTGTCTCATAAACGGGGGCATGGCCCCCATGAACGGGAACTGCGGCAGATAGATGGGGGCCAGTGGCTGCGCCAAAATGCGGAGCAGCTTATCCATAGAGTGCTAGAAACGGAGTTGGCCCTTGACAAGAGCTTCAAGCAAGGTGTCTCGGGAAACTGAGGGTGCCGTCGGGGGGAGGCTAGTCCTCGCCGAGGCATCCGCGGTCACCGGGCTGGGCCCGGAGGTCTGTCCACCGGAAATAACCGGGAGGGTTAGAGGCGGTACCTGGGCTTGGCCGCGTCCGGCCAGAAGTGCCGGGGCAGTCGTGTCTCGAGGAGGTGGCGCCGGGTCACTGGGACCGGCGTCACTGGGTAGGGCGTGAGCCCTCGTTCTTAGGGGAGCCTTGGCGATTTGTCACGACATCCCCATGGTCGGCGCCAACTGTCGTGGTATTGCGAATACCCCGGCAGGTTTAGTGGAGGCTCCTAGCTAAGCAAAGACGACGCGAGCTAACTGTGCGACCGGTCCTCTCCCATCGGGCAAACACAGCAAGTGACACGAGGGTTTATACAGGTTCATGTCTCAGTGGAGACCCTAGTCCTGTCGACGTGCTCCCAACAAGGGTTGGCTAGGGGAGCTCTCTCGTGGGGAGAGTGCTCCTAAGCACGCCTATTCGTTTTTGTGTATTGATGCAAATGAATTATCCTTAGTTACAAAAGAGGGATACAAGGGCATTTATAGGCCCGAAAGATGCAAAAAGACTAGACTACCCCAGTTGCAGCCGCTGGATAGAGGGGCACCAACGTCCTTCCCCCGGCCGAGGGGGCTGGATGTTTGACAAGTGTCCTCACCGATTCCCGAGGTGCTCCTCGCGTGACCCTCACGTGACCTGGCGCCCGGGACATGGGTCACCAGGGGCCTTTGTCCGTGGGCAAAAGGCGGCACCTGGGACAAGGGTCACCGGGGCCTTTGTCCCCGGGACAGGGGTAACCGGGGCCGTTGTCCTCGGGCGAAAGGTGGCGCCCAGGACAGGGGTCACTGGGGGCTTTGTGATGTGACGCGGGCGGTCCGATCTTTTGATGAGAACAACAACTATCGATTTGTGAAGATGACTCTCACGATCTGGCTACCAACCGTACACGACTGATACGCCTTGGCAATCATTGAACCAACTTTGGATTGTTATCGGCCAAACTAGAAGCACGATCGACCTGATCACGAAGATCTATTCCTGCAAGCAATCGAAGAACAAGCAAGAACAAGATAAACAAGCAATCTGAAATTGCAAATATAGATTGAATCACGGAAAAGAGTTGGGGTTCCAAATACAGATATTGATGTTGATCTAGCCGACCAAGAAGAATATCTCAATAGCTTCATGAAGGAAAGATTATGACTAAACAAAACCCGCAGACCCTAATGGTTCGGCCAGATTATATAGAGGAGGTAAAAGAGGTCGGTGGCCAGGTAAGGAAACCTGAAACCAACATGGACTCTTTCCCTACTCGCACTCTAACTCGATACATGGGCCTTGACCCAACCAAAAAGGTGACGCAACACCAACTAGGCCCAATCAGAATCTGGTCGAAATTTGTTTTGTGAATTTCTGATGATTCAGAAGGAATTTGGATGTGGGGCTAGATCCACTGGAAAGAGCTTGTCGTGGGCTTCTCCGTGGACTATAAGAACATCCCAATCAGACTTCGTATGAGGGAGTTATGGTTGTTTGAAGGCAGGCTGCTCCTGGATGGCCGAACCGGACTCCAACTTGACTTGGGCTCCTTGCTGGTCCTTGCATCCTTGATGGTCCTCTCCATGGTTCCTAAGCACAATATTATCACTATTAGTTAGTAAACCATTCTCAAAACCATATATATATAAACTTAGGAACGAGTTCACCTGGCAATGCAACAATCGGGCTTTGCTGCGCGTTATTGGTCCTTGTGTAACAAGCGGAGGATTATGGTTGGTGCGTGTATCCGAAGAAGTGATGTCCTCATCACTTTGTCCCCGGGCGAAAGGCGGCGCCCGGGAAAGGGGTCACCGGGGGCCTTTGTCCCTGGGTAAAAGGTGGCGCCCGGGGCAGGGTCACCGGGACCTTTGTCCCCGGGCAAAAGGCAGCGCCCGGGACGGGGGTCACCGGGACCGATCGACTAGAGATTTCCCCCAACATGTAGTTTACAAGTATCATGAGATACACAAATATCTCATGAAATTGAAAGATCATTAATATCAAGATATTTACAAATATCATGAGATACACAAATATCTTGATCTCTCTATAGGTTGTTCAATGCCAATAACATAGTCAAATGCCAACTAGCTTGCTCAATGATCAAGTGCATGTAAAAAGTTCATTAAATAATTAATGTATATTGGTAAGGTAATTTCTTCTAATGAAATAGAGTAGAAATGTAATATCTTGATCTCGAATTGCAAGTTGATGTTACTATGACGAAGCACAACCTAACCTTCAGTTGGTAGTCCTTCTCAGATAGGGAGCCATTTAGGAAATAGTAAACAATCTTAATTTGCTCAAGAATGTCTATTTATGATCTGTGCAGGTCCTTAGATGATGCTCATGAGAGGCAACGTATTTCACGGTTCTTCATCGTAGTACGCTGCCTACGTTGGCTTGTTGGTGAAAGAAAGGGTGAAGATCACCATTGAGAGCTGGAAGGACGTGAAGGCCGAGATCTTAGTTGGCTCGATCGAGAAGATGCTCAAGCCCAGCGTGTTTCTCAAATCAGGACCTATAGAAAGCATTTTACATTTGTATCGGTGATTTCCTCGGGCTCACACTCAACTCAACTCAACTCAGTAATATAAGTGGTTTCCTCTTCCATTTTCTTGAAGGAATGGAGGCAAACCGATCAACTCAACTCAACTCAACTCATCTTGGTTTGCCTCCATTCCTTCAAGAAAATGGAAGAGGAAACCACTTATATTACTGAGTTGAGTTGAGTTGATCGAGTCTGAGTCCGAGGAAATCACCAATACAAATGTAACTCGACGGCAGTTCCAGCTCCTTGGGCGTCTTTGAACTGAACTCCTATGGTTAAGTCAAATGTAGTTCAGACATTTGTTGTTTCGGATGAATGGATTTGTGATGTATCAGGTCTAACTTGTAGTCGGTAGTTACATTGTCGCAACTTGCAAAGGTTCTCTTTTATGTAAAATGTATGGGCCACTGGGTCCTCGTGACGATATGTTGTTAATTTCAGACGTGACTTTTCTAATATACATCGAATTTGTGAATTGTTGTATTTGTATATTGTTGTATATTTGTGTATTTGTATTGCTATTTGGGACATGAACTTGAATGTGTACATGGGAGTATTTGTGTATTTAATTGTATTGGTAGGTAGGTGTGTATTTGTATTGCTGTTTCAGACATGCACGTTAATTTGTGAACTGGCATGTGTATATTTGTACCTAAATTGTTGTGTCATGCATGAATTAGGTTGCTTTTGTTTCAGCCATTAACTAGAATGAGTTTAAATAGTACTCATTTTTTATGTTTCCTGTTCCATTTTCATGAAAGAATGAAGGCAAACCAAGATCTCATGTAAGTAGAGATTTTTAATTTCTTTGGCAAGATGAAGTACCAAGTACCTAAGAAAAGTATTTTTGTGTCTCCTAGTTAATCTATAAATTAGCATCTCTTGAAATATTTCTTTATCTTCTAGTTAAGATCTGTTTGGTGTTACATTGTGTTTAGATATGATTATTTGAATGTGAGAACTGGTGTGCATGTGTGTACTTAGATTGCTGTGTCATGCATTACCCAGCTTGCTTTTGTTTCAGCAATGTACTAGTACCTGTTCTAATGGTAAATACACATATTTACCGTTAGAACAAACACATGTATTTGCATATGTGCTTCAGGCATGCATTTGAATGTGAGAACTGGTGTGCATGTGTGTACTTAGATTGTTATGTCATGCAGTACCTGTTCTAACGGTAAATACACATATTTACCATTAGACCAAACACCTGTATTTGCATATGTGCTTCAGGCATGCACATGAATGTCAGAACTGGTGTGCATGTGTGTACTTAGATTGCTGTGTCATGCATGAACTAGCTTGCTTTTGTTTAAAGCAATGTACTTGTACCTGTTCTAACGGTAAATACACATATTTACCGTTAGAACAAACACCTGTATTTGCATATGTGCTTCAGGCATGCACTTGAATGTGTGAACTGGTGTGCATGTAAGTACTTGGATTGCTGTGTCATTCATTACCCAGCTTGCTTTTGTTTAAAGCAATGTACCAGTACCTGTTCTAACGGTAAATACACATAACAGCAATCCAAGTACTCACATGCACACTAGTTCACACATTCAAGTGCATGCCTGAAGCACATATCCAAATACAGGTGTTTGTTCTAACGGTAAATATGTGTAATGCATGAACCAGTTTGCTTTCTTGTTTCAGCATATACATGTACCTGTTCTAACGGTAAATACACATATTTACTCTTAGAACAAACACCTGTATTTGCATATGTGCTTCAAGCATGCACTTGAATGTGAGAACTGGTGTGCATGTGTGTACTTAGATTGCTGTGTCATGCATGAACCAGCTTGCTTTTGTTTCAGCCATGTACCAGTACCTGTTCTAATGGTATGTATGTGTTTTTACTAATAGAAGATGTACGTACGAAATTACACGCACATATTCTAATGGGAATTTCGTGTATTTACCGTTAGAAATGAGTCTAGTATAAGTAAAACCCCACTCGACCATTGCTGAGCTGCTGTTTTGTTCTGTTGCACTCTGTCTCCCTCTGTTTGCGATGAGAGTTCCACGCTCGAAGCTACACTGGTAGAGTGATCAGGGCAAGCTGGAAGGAAATTGATTGGACCCCTCTCTTTATTGTAAGCTTAAGTGTCATCGCTTATCTCTCTCTCCCTCTAGATCTCCCTCCCTCTCTACTTGCAAGATAGCTATATTGTGTAATTCCAAGCTTGTAGCTTCAAGCTTGGGAGCTAGCTGGAAATGCCTCATGTTTGAGGAGCTCACTAGCTTGTATTGTGTAGTTAGGTTAATTATTGTTAATTTCGTCAGGCTAGGGTTTAACACATCAGTTGTAAGAGGTTGTACATGTACATATACATAACTTAATTGGGCAGGTTTCATGCATGCCTGACTCGTTAAATTTTGTTAATTGTAGATGGACAGGAAATATTGGATGTATGGAATAAAACATACTACTCTTGAATATTTGGATGGTGTGAATGGGTTTATTAAATTTGCTGAGCAACAAAAGGCGAGGAAGTGGGGGAAAGATATGCTTTGTCCTTGTACAGATTGTATGAACTTGAAAAGGTTTAGCAACTCTGATCAAATTAAGAGTCATTTGATTCTTCGTTGTTTTAACGCGCGATACACCCATTGGATATGGCATGGCGAAGATCTTGAGGAAACAAGCACCGCTACCAATCAGCAGGACCCAGATGTGGATTGCAATAAAATCAATGATCATCCGAATTTTGATAATGTTCATTCCGATGTGCACGTCGATGATGATGACAATCTAGATGAGATGTTACGTGATGTAGAGGAAGATTATAATGAAAACGACTTCTGTGAATTTGAGAAACTGATTGCTGACTCTGAGAAGCCTCTGTTCCCTGGTATGTGCAAAAATTTATAAAGCTGTCTTCTGTGTTGAGATTATATAAATTGAAGGCAGGCAACAGTTGGAGCGATAAGAGTTTAACTGCACTATTAGATCTTCTAGCAGACATGCTTCCATAGGGAAATGAGTTGCCAAGATCTGCTTACCAAGCCAAAAAACTGTTGTGTCTGTTGGGAATGGAAATCAAAAGAATACACGCATGCCCAAATGATTGTGTGTTGTACCGTAACGAGTACTCCAGTTTGCATGTTTGTCCAAGATGTGGCACATCGAGGTATACGCGTAGGGACCGGATTGACAGTGAACGTCATGAGGTAAAGAAAGGAACTCCGGTGAAAACTGTGTGGTACTTGCCTGTGATATCTAGATTGAAGCAGCTGTTTGCAAATCCGAAAGTCGCGAAGTACTTGCGTTGGCATGCTGAAGGCCGGAAACAAGACTGAAAACTGAGACACCCAACTGATTCTATTCAATGGAGAAACATCAACAAAACATTTGAAGAGTTCGGCGGCGAAGTTAGGAATATAAGATTCGGGCTAAGTACAGATGGTATGAACCCACATGGTAATATGAGCAATCAGCATAGCGCTTGGCCGGTTCTTTTATGCATCTACAATCTTCCTTCTTGGTTATGCATGAAGTGCAAGTACATCATAATGTCGTTACTACTCTCAGAACCCAAACAACCCGAAAATGATATTGACGTGTTTCTAGCGCCTTTAATCGAGGACTTACAGAAATTGTGGAGCGAGGGGGTGCAAGTGTGGGATGCATACAAGAAAGAGAATTTCATCTTGCGGGCCTTGATATTTTGCACCATAAATGATTTCCCGGCCTACGGCACTTTGTCGGGGTATAGTACGAAAGGAGCCAAGGCTTGCCCTATTTGCCTAGATGAAACTGAGAGCATGTGGTTGCAAAACTGCCAAAATATAGTGTACATGGGTCACCGCAGGTTTCTTCCGGTGCATCACGCCTACCGTAAGAAGAGGAAATCATTTAACGGGAAGCCTAAGAAGGGATTAGCCCCAGTGTTTCTGACCGGTAAGGAGATTTACTCGCGTGTGAAGGTCATCAAAGCTGAGTTCGGTAAGTGTTGTAAACCTCAAGAAAAAAATGTTTGGAAGAAGAGATCGATTCTTTGGGATCTACCGTACTGGGAGGACTTACAAGTTCGACATTGCATTGACGTCATGCATGTAGAGAAAAATGTCTATGACAGTTTGATTGGTTTGTTGTTGAACATTCCGGGAAAGACAAAGGATGGTGTGAAAGTTCGCCGTGACATGGTGGAAATGGGGATAAGGACTGAGCTTGCACCTTTGGAGAAGGGAAAGCGTACATACCTCCTGTCGGCCTGCTATACGTTGTCCAAAAGAGAAAAAATAGAACTCTGTCGGTGCCTGCACGGTCTGAAAGTTCCATGTGGGTATTCCGTGAACTTGAAAAAACTTGTGTCCATGAAGAACCTAAAACTGGTTAGCATGAAGTCCCACGACTGTCATGTGCTAATGTCACAAATGCTTCCCATTGCTATCAGAGGTATTCTCTCTGATCCGTTTGAGACCTAGCCTTGGTTTTCACACTAGGCTCGCCCAGATTCTAATATGCGGAATAACGGGATCTTATACCGAAACCCCAAAGTAATCGCACAACTCTTTATTTCAAAGAGGGCTTACACATCGAACGTTAGACATACTTGTCTACGTCGAAGGAACTATAAGTGTCTAACACTCAAATAAGTTCTATGGCTCTTTGATGATCTAAACTAAACCTATTCCAAGGTATTTATAGTCCAATCGTATGAGTACGTATCAGACTCAATAACCTAAACGTATTAGACTCATATAACTAATCCTAAACAGATAAGCTTAGTTATACACATTCGGATCGGATTACAATTCCGAACAGGGAACGAATTCCTTTTCCTGGTCGTGGACCCATCCATGTTGGCGAATCCTTCCCAAACACGGTTAAGGTCACGAAGCCGTATGCGATCAGGACTTGGTCGCGAAGCCGCATGCGATCAGGACTTGGAGATCCTCCCAGATCATGACTCCCTTGTTGAGAAGGAGCCAATCCCTGTTGCAACCTCTCGATCAAACTGGAGATGTGGAAATTGGGCTTGTCCATCTTCTTTGGTGTACCACTTTGCCGCACGTGCTCGTTGATCTTTCCGACCGATTCGAAAAGTCTCCTTGGTGCCACTGCGGGTGGTAGTCACCTTCTTTTCCAGAATCACATCTTCACGTAGAGGTTTGTCTCGTTGATAGACCAAGTCTTCAACAGATGGTACTATAGTATCTGGCTCATCATCCAGCATTGAAGGCTCAAAGAGTTTGAGGTGCTCAACATTAACAACCGAGTAGATATCCATGTATGGAGGTAACTCGAGCTGACAAGCATTATTACCCACTTTCCACAAAATCCGAAAAGGACCATAACGAATGGGTTTGAGTTTCTTACCTTCACCTTTAAGTCTCTCCTTACTCAGATGTAACCATACCATATCACCTTCTTGAAATTGCGCATCAACTCGGTGCCGATCATGTCGCGCCTTGTACTTGAGTTGAGCTTTCAGCAAGTTCTGTTCAACCTTACGATGGAGTCGTTGAATACCTTCCAGGAACTTTTGTGCTCGATCCTGATCAGATGCTTCCTTGCTGTTCTGTGCTGAGGTAGGGATCACAAACTCCATGTCGAATGGACTCTGGGGTAGAAATCCTAAACAGACCTCAAACGGGGACTTTCCAGTCGAACCATGCACTGCTCGATTAAAAGCAAACTGCAGGTATGGTATGCTTTCATCCCAGGTCTTCGGGTGCTTCGAGTTATATCCTCTCAAGAAATGAATGACTGTGCGATTTACCACCTCAGTTTGACCATCAGTTTGTAGATGAAAAGCAGTACTCCTCTTTAGCTTGGTGTCCATCATTGTCCAGAGCGATCGCCAAAAGTGACTGAGGAACCGGGTATCGCGATAAGACACAATAGAAGTCGGCAATCCAAAGTGTGTCCAAACGTGTTGAAAGAATACCCGAGTGGCTTCTTCTCCCGTGATAGTCTTTCGACAAGGTATAAGAACAATCATTTTGGAGAACCGATCAACGACCACGAATAGATAGTCGTTGCCACATCGGGTCTTAGGCAATCCTCCCAAGAAATCCATGGATATGCTTTCCCATGGTCGCGATGGAACTGGCAAAGGAGTGTACAAACCTAATTTTCGGTTTGCCGGTTTCGAGATGCTGCAGAGACCACAGCCTCGAACAAAACTAGCCACATCTTGCTGCATACCCAGCCAAAACACATGTCGGTGAAGATTTTGCAACGTCTTTGTAACCCCAAAGTGACCAGCTACCTTCGATGTGTGCGCTTCTCGCATCCATTGAGTTCGAGGTACTCTACGAGGTATGCAAAGTAAATTGCCCTTGTACAAGAGTCCTTCTCGACGAACGAACTCACTAGGTTTCCCTCTTTCGACTTCAGTCAGTGCTGTTTGAAAATCAGGGTCTTCACTGTACATAGTGACATAGTCATCATGACATGAAGGCTCGATATGCATGAACACTGATAAACAGAGGGTCGTAACTGGTGGTCGCAACAACATATCCGCCAATATGTTGTGTACGCCCTTCTTGTACTTAATCACCAGATTAAACTGCTGCAAATATGACATCCACTTCATGTGCCGAGCTTGCTGTAGCTTGGACTGAGTTTGCAAATATTGCAATGGTTGATGGTCGGTGTGGACAACCGTCTCTTTCCCCAAGAGATAACACCGCCAATGTTTCACGGCCTGATGCAGTGCGCATAACTCCTTATCATAAGTCGGGTAGTTCTTCTGAGCTCCCTGGAATAACTCGGAGTGATATGCCACTTGTCGACCTTCTTGCATGAGTACTGCACCCATTGCATAACCTGAGGCATCGGTTTCTAGCTCGAACGGTTTCTGGAGATTCGGCAAAGCTAACACAGGCGCCTCGCTGATCTTCCTTTTCAGCAAGAGAAACGTGTCCTCATGTTTCCCTGTCCACTCGAACTTCTGATCGATCCTGGTTAATGCATGCAATGGAGAAGCCACAATCGAGAAGTGTCGGATGAAGTTCCGAAGAAATTGGCATACTCCCACAAAACTACGCACATCCGTAACTGTTCGCGGTCGCAGCCATTCGCGAATCACTTTTACCTTGTCTGGGTCGATTTGCAACGTACCGTTGCCAACCAGGAATCCAAGGTAAAGTAGAGTTTGCTGGCTGAACTCGCACTTCTTACGGTTGAGGCAAAGTCGATGTTGCCGAAGCTGATCGAACACCTTTTCGACATGAATGAGGTGATCATCCCACGAACGACTATAAACCAATATGTCGTCGAGGTACACGATCACAAAGTCGTCGATGAACTATCTCAATACGTCATTCATAAGACGCATGAAGGTTGCCGGGGCGTTGCAGAGACCAAACGGCATGACCAGCCATTCGAACAGACCTTGTCGTGTTTTGAACACGGTCTTCCACGTATCCTCCTCTCGGATGCTGACTTGATGATATCCTGACTTAAGATCCAATTTGGAGAAGACAACAGCATGCTTCAATTGGTCTAGCAGGTCATCAATACGAGGAAGGGGGTACATGTTCTTGATGGTGATCTTGTTCAGTGCTCGATAGTCGATGCACATACGCCAAGTCCCATCTTTCTTTGGTACTAACACCACAGGAGATCCACAAGGTGAACTACTTGGTTGAATGACACCATCGTTCAGCAACTCACCAAGTTGTCTCTTGATCTCTTCATTCTCCAATACTGAGTTGCGATACATACTCAGATTGGGCAGTGTCGCATCGAACACAAGCTGAATTTCGTGCTCGACTGGACGTTTCGGCGGACGACCCTGGGTAGCCTCGAACAGATCACTGTATTTCACCAGCAGTCCCAAAAAACGACCAGAATTCTCTTGGCACGCCAACGACAATGCTGCTCGAGTACCCTCACCTTGACCAATGGGCCGAATCATGACAAGCACATACTTGTGGCATGCATTAACAATTCGTTTGGCTTGATTTGCGGTAATCAAGTTCGAAGTGTTAACGTGGATGTCTCTACTGATCACGAACTTAACTCCGTCTTTGGTGAGGTCGTACTCTTGCGCTCGCCAATGGAAATGAGCGTCTCGATCATACAGATACGGACTCCCAAATATCACTTGACAGATATCGATAGGGACAACATCGCATTGCACCTCATCGATATATCGTGCAGAGATCGCAAATTTCAACACACACTGACTCGTAATCTGTTGATTCACATCGGATATAAACCAACCCAGCGGATATGGTCGCGGGTGTGTGGTTGTCTTCAAACCAAGTCGTCGAACCAGTCCAGCGGAGACCAGATTCTTCTGACTTCTTGGATCGAATATCGCTGCGACCACTTTGTGCTTCACCTGGACGTTGATGGTGAACAAGTCCTCTGTTGGGTGATGGTCGTTTGGTGGATCCGAACCCTTCTCCTTCGACATTGCCATCAGAGACAAGGTCGTATCCGCCTCATTAACCGAGTTCACTCGGACAAGTTCTTCGTCGGGTGAAATCGCAGTAGCCGTGGCTGTTCTTTTCCCTGGTCCGTTTTTCTTTGGTCGAAGTTCAGGATGAAGCTTGTAGCATTTGTCCTTGGTATGTCCCGCGACTTGACAATGTTCGCAAAAGGCACCCGTGGCCGATTTGGAAGCGTTCTTCTTCGGACTCGGCTTTTTCTTTATCCAGGTCGCACTTTCCTTCGTGCTTTTGTCGCTGCGGGATTTATTCTTCTTCTCGATCGCCATAGCAGTTGTGCTTGCGGTCGAGATGTCTTGGACGCCGAACAGACTTAGCTCAGTACTGATCGATTTCTGAAGTCCAGATGTGTACTTCCGAAATACCTGAGGGTCGGATAGTGAGATGCCAATGACCATTGCTTGTCGCCAAAACTCTGTTGTATAGTCTTGGACGGTCTGGTCGCGCCGTTGGTACAATCTGTGCCAACGCTCCCATCTCTCCTCAAGGTAACCCATCAAATAGAATTCTTGTCGCAGAAGTCGTTTGAATTGACCCCACGCAAGGTCGTCAGCTTCACCACTGGCGACAAGGGCCTTCCACCATGTCTTGGCATGGTCCTTCATCTTCAAAGGTGCAAACTTCACCTTTTGAGCGCTTCTGAACCCTTTCAGGTCAAAGTAGGTCTCGAGTTGATCGATCCAAGAATCCAGCTTCTTGGCATCAATCACCCCATCATATGGGTATATCAATCTTAGCGTCGACCTTAAAAGATCCGACAGCTAAGGAGGTGTTGGCGGGGTCGTCGGTCTTGTGGTCGCCTTCGTCTTCATCTTCGTCTGCCCTGCGCAAGTCTTCACCAGTCTTCGCACCCATACCCTTCCCTACGTTAGGAGGTACAATCATGGCCTGCTGCTTAATCCAAGCAAGCACGGTTTTCATGTCGGTGGAGAGCTTAGCCACTTGTTCGGCTAGGTTAGCTTGACGGAGGTATGTCAGACATTGTCGGAGACGCGACTGTAGGAACCGTCAATTGATCGCCTGGAGTTTCGCCGGAGGTTTTGTAACCCTGGCGAGTCTTCACCATCCACAGGATAGGAAAGTCGCTCTGATACCAACTTGATCCGTTTGAGACCTAGCCTTGGTTTTCGCACTAGACTCGCCCAGATTCTAATATGCGGAATAACGGGATCTTATACCGAAACCCCAAAGTAATCGCACAACTCTTTATTTCAAAGAGGGCTTACACATCGAACGTTAGACATACTTGTCTATGTCGAAGGAACTATAAGTATCTAAAACACAAATAAGTTCTATGGCTCTTCGATGATCTAAACTAGACCTATTACAAGGTATTTATAGTCCAATCGTATGAGTACGTATCGTACTCAATAACCTAAACGTATTAGACTCATATAACTAATCCTAAACAGATAAGCTTAGTTATACACATTCGGATCGGATTACTATTCCGAACAGGGAACGAATTCCTTTTCCTGATCGCGGACCCATCCATGTTCGCGAATCCTTCCTGAACACGGTTAAGGTCGCGAAGCCGTATGGGATCAGGACTTGGTCGCGAAGCCGCATGCGATCAGGACTTGGAGATCCTCCCGGATCACTCCCTGTTAAAGTCAGAGAGACTCACAAAGCTATGTTATTTATTCAACGCAATATCTTGCAAGGTAAGTACGTGCACTCGTACTATAAGTAAATTAGCTCCATTTGTGGAGCTTAATTAGAAGATTTTTCTGATATAAATATTTTGCGCAACTGTGTCCTCGCAAGTAATTGATCCAAATGGACTGGACGCTTTGCAACACGACGTGGTTACAACTCTTTGTCAGCTCGAGATGTCTTTCCCTCCATCCTTTTTTGATGTTATGGTCCATCTGATTGTTCACCTTATTAGAGAAATTAAGTTTTGTGGACCCGTGTGCCTGCACTATATGTATCCATTTGAGAGATTTATGGGTGTATTGAAGGGATACGTAAGAACTTGTCGTCGGCCCGAGGGGAGTATCATGGAAGGTTATGCCGCCGAGGAGGTGATTGATTTTGCACAGATTATATGGCTGGGGTTGACCCAATTGGCGTTCCTAAGTCCCGACACGAGGGCAGGCTTCAGGGCATCGGAATGATTGGATTCAAAGCTATCATCCCCGCCCGTGATGTGTACGCGAAATCATATTTTTGGAACTTACAACACATGATGGAGGTCGAGCCATACATACACGAGCACAAGGTAATGTTACGGTCACAGAATCCTTTGAAGCCAGAGATTCGGGTCACTAGAGAACATAACAGGAAATTTACTAGGTGGATCCAAGAAAAAGTCATGCGAGCTGCCGAGGGCTCCATAAGTGAAACTGTAACATGGTTCGCTAGAGGCCCCAAGATTCACTGTAGGGACTTGGCAGGGGTATGACATCAATGGGTATTCATTTTACACAAGAGCTCAGGATGCCAAGAGTAGTACGCAATGTAGCGGAGTGACTCTGTTTGCTATTTCCGAGGATGCCAGGGCAGTAAGGGCGCTGAACTCATATTACGGTGCTATTGATGAAATATGGGAGCTCTATTAAGGATTATTTAAGATTCCCTTGTTTCGATGCCAATGGGTCAAAATCCCTCGAGGTGTTAAAGTTGATAGTTACGGGGTTTACTCTCATCGATCTCGATAGAGTCAAACACCAAGACGATCCATTCATACTTACAAAGCAAGCCACACAGGTATTCTACATCGTTGACCCGGCCAATCCAAAGTTGCACGTTGTCCTCCATAGCAAGAGACGTATTGTTGGGGTCGAAGACATTGTCGACGAAGAGGAGTATAACCAGTTCAATGAAATACCTCCATTTTTAGAGGACATTCAATCTATCCCTACTGAAGATATCGACAAAACAACGTATCTGCGAGATGATCACGAAGAATGATTATGGGTTGAGAACCATTGATGACTATTTTCTATTTGAAGGAAAAATGCCAGGCAAACAGCCCACAAGTTGTGTATCAAGGTGAGGAACTTATCATTAATACACCAGGCATTACATTTTTCTTTAGAACATAATGGTAAGCTAGTTCACAGCATTAGTATATCTCAATTTTAGTCCACAACATGAGTTCTAACATATACAGTACCTTTATACTGTAAGAACTTAATTCTTTCCTTCAAATTTTCTTGCCAAAATCCCATTGCAGCCTCTTGCTTCTTCAAGAGGCCTGAAACATCATTTTCCAATGCCCTGCCCACTTCAAAAATTAAGCTCTGGAAAAAATTTACTTGTTCTAATGGTATTTTGTGTTCATACCGTTAGAAAAAGTTGGCCGCTCTGACAAAATTTTCTCAAACTACCGTGAGAAAAGTGCACATACATGGCCTGACGGTATTATTTAGTTGTACCGTTAGAAGAAAACAATTAGTCTGACAGTATTTCTTGTTTGTATCGTTAGAAAAGGCCCTCACTACTTTATTAAACTTCACCCGAGAGTTTCCCTCCAGTTGAACCGCCCAACTTATAGCACTGTGTCTCTTCGAGCGCGAAAACCCCAACCCTCGCCGGCGACCACTTCCTCACTACCACACGATGATCACCACCTAGATCACGGTTCGCCACTGCCGCTGGTCCTTATTTTCATCCTTCCCCGGCCGCCGCTGCGTTCTACACCGCCTCTCCATCACCACAACTGATCGCCGCAAAATACCCTAATTCGTCGTTCTTTTTCCAGCATCTTCCTTATTTGATCTTAGTGTTTTTTACACTATGGTTCGCTATTTTTCTCCGTTCATGTTTTGGAATTAAACTAGGGTTCCCTATTGTGTAGGATTTTGTAAATTCCGCAGGCATTGTTGATTTAAACTAGGGTTGACATAATATGTTCCAGTGCTGTAATGAACCTATTTTGAGATTTGAAATTATCTATACTACAGTATGTGTGATCAATTGTATCCAATTGCCATGTAAGGTACTTTATATGTTGGAGATGTTCTTAAACATCTTCTATCGGTATCTCATGTATTTGCCGATAGAAAAAATTGTTATATTCTATCAGTAGCTCATGTGTTTACTGATATTTACTTGATTCGCCTTATTTTTCCATACATTTTCCAAATGCTTTTGCACATATCAGTCATTTACCTTGGCATATGCCTAGATTATTCCAGATTTGTTGCCAAATCGAGCGGATTACTCGTTTTGCAATTTTTATCGCAAGTCGGCGACGATTGGATGGATTTTTGGCTAACGGATGCACTTCATCGACTCATTGTGACTCCCGATCGATTCCTGATGGAAGTGCGTGTTCCTGCAGTCGCGTAGGAACCAACCACGCTGAATTCAGAGTCTCTGGGGCCTGGAATCCCAAAACCCTAGCCACCAGGTCCATTCTGCAATTTCTGAAAAATCTAGGGACCTAAGTGTAAAAATGCCAATTTGGGCTTGTCGTCGACCACCAGAGGAAGCTGAGCCCGGTTTTTGTTTTTCTTACCTTCTTTTCTTTCTCCCCCAAATCCTCCTCCACACCTCCGTCCACCTCGCCGCCGGTGGCTGGGCCGAACGCCGGCGGCGCACCACCACCACTCCGCCCGATCCAAGCCACCGCCTCCCGTGCGTGCTGCAACACGCCGCCGCCTGAGACACCACCGATCCGGCGCCTCCCACCACCGGAACCGCCGGATCCGCCCTCCATCACGGTGCTCCATCCTCTCGCCATTCTCCTCCATTGATCCGATGCCGCCGCCGGATCGCCACCGCGCTGCCCTCATCCAACGCCGCGCCACCCAAGATCCCGCCGCCGGTCTCACCTCATCACCGTCCTGCGCTCTGTCGCCGATCCTGCGCACCTCCACCATTCCCGCACCACCGGCATTCTCTTCCTCCAAGTCCCCAGATCCGCCGGATCCACCCTTGTGACAGTGCTCCGGCGCCGATCCCGCTGCATCGCCATCCCGAGCCGGCGTCATTCCGCCCTCTCCTCACCTTCTCCGCGCCTCACCACAGCCTCCTTCCCCGATCCGACGCCGCCACCGCCGTGCTTCACTGAGCCGGCGTCCTCTTCTTCATCCCGAGCTGCTGCTGCTTCGATGACGACCACGTCTTCATCATCCCCGGCCGTCTTCTTCACTATGTTGACGACTTCATCGACCGGCGACTTCCTCAACTTCTCTGTAGTCTACAGCCATGAATTCTCCATCAACAGCTTCATCAACACACCTTCAGTGATCGATTTCTCCTCCCAAATCCCCTTCTCTTCTCCCCCTAATATGTTTCCTGTGATGCTTGTATATAAACATAATTTTGACTGTGAATGATCAATTTCATACTCGAGAAGAATTCATCTTAATCTCATTTTAATCACTGAGTCATAGTTCTTGCTGCTTTCTCTGTTCATGTTTGTTTGTCTTGAATTAAGAATTTTGTTTGTGTTTCTACTGATGTTGAACTGTGATAGTTGAGAGGAATAAGAGTTAATTGCAATTGAGTGGCAGCCTGAGCTTGATTTTGATTTATTGTCTAATTCGCTGCTTCTCTTCATGAATTGTCTATACTGAAAACTAAAGTACATTGTTATGATTGGCTGTTGAGCTGTATAGATCATATTTCTCAAGTTCTTATGCTACAGCCTGTGATTTTTGATCTATGCGTTTGATTCACATTAAACCCAATTTGCTGCATGACAACTTCTTCAGTGATCATTGATATTTTGTTGGGTTAGGTTTGGATTGCTGTGTGTAGTCCCTTGAGAATCTGTTTCTGTTAATCTTTTTCGACTGAATTGCTTTCACACGGTAGTGTTCACTCGACTTACAAATTTTGTTCACCGCTGGCCTAGGGTACGAGTTCAGAGTTTGATTTCTGATAGTCGCATTCTAGTCGGTGAGACAAGTTGAGGTGAACCAACCCACATCCCTCTTGGCGGTTTTGTTTGATTTTCTGATTTGGATTTAGTTAGACATATTTTGCTCTCTCCTAGTCCTTTGGGAGAGAACGACATACTCGCCTTCTACTGCGACCTCGTCTGCTTGCGAGGCCCCGTTTTAGGTGTTATCAATTTTTGGCACCGTTGCTAGGGACTAGTTCGAGTAAAATTGTTAACTGAGTTTGAATCAATCTGCCCTTTCTTTGATTTTTCTTCTCATTTGCTCTTTCTTTTTATTTGTTTTTCCCATTTCATTTGCTTTGTTTTCCTTTTCTTCTCTATTCATTTTCTTTTGTTGGACTGACACCTGACGACTAACCCTTCATGTATCGCTATTCTTGTACTACTGACTCTCATCTCTCTTACAGCACCACTTGATGTATGCGACGATCATTCAGTGACCATTCACTTGCACCCTTCGATCCGGAGATCGAGCATACATTTCGATGACGTTTGAGAGAGAGACGACGAGCAAAGAGTACAGAGATGGTTGACCGTGACCCCCCACCACAGCTTCTTCGCGATCTCTGGGCTCCTGTCGATCGTGGAGCTGCTCCAGGCATAATTCAACCCGCCATTCAGGCTAACAACTTTCAGATCAAGCCTGCTCTGATCACGATGGTAAAACAGTCCCGTTTTGGAGGATCACTCATGGAGGACGCAAACGAGCACATCCGGACCTTCCTTGAGTATTGTAACACACTGAAATACCATGGTGTTTCTGATGATGCCATTCGCACATGTTTATTTCCATTCTCTTTACGTGATGATGCGCGTGCGTGGTATCATTCTTTACCTTCAGGTGCAGAGATGGCATGGGAGCAGCTGCTGAAGGCTTTTCTGGAGCGATTCTTCCCGCCATCCAAATCGACGGAGATACGAGCGCAGATTACTGGATTTTCTCAGCAGGATGGTGAGAGCTTCTATCATGCATGGGAGCGGTACCAGAAGCTTCTCCGATCGTGCCCGCACCACGGCTTGGAGCGCTGGTTAGTACTGCAAATCTTCTACAAAGGGCCTTCCTTTGCTACTCGGGCATCTATCGATGCCGCTGCAGGTGGTGGGATCATGAACAAGACTCTGGATGAGGCTTTTGCACTCATTGAGAGCATGGCATCCCACCACTTTCAGTGGTCAGGCGGTAGAGATATATCCCGGTCGGGTATGCATGAGGTCAAGTCCTTTGATTTCATGAATGCTTGGATAGATGCTCTCTCGCACTCTATTAATCAAATTCCTCAAGCCTTCAACCAATCCATTGCACAATTAGCTAGCTCGATGCATATCACTCCTCCGGTTGCACTTGTATGTGAGATTTGTGGGATTGAGGGCCATTCACCCGCTGATTGTCAGCTGGGGAGGACATCCACTCCTGAGTGTGGTGAGGTGAGCTTCGCTCAGACTAGTGGGCCACCTCCCAACACTTACAACTCTGGATGGCGCAATCACCCAAATCTCTCATATAAGAACAACCCCAATATCTCATCAGCCCCTGCCAGTGTTCCTTTTCAGGCTTCCAAGTATGGACAGCATCAGCAGCCCTCGAACTCAGGATATCAGCAGCCTCAGGACCCTACTCTATCTTCATCCAAGATTAAGGCCATGCTCCAGTCCCTAATGGCCAATCAAGAGACCTTCTTAGCAAAGTATTCAGACGACATGCTTGCACTCCAAACGGACCAAAAATCATTAAGGAGTGACGTGCAAGAACTACAGTCACTGAAGAAGGACTTCTCTAAGCTTCGTGACAGGGTGGATACCCTTAGTGCCTCTTTACCCTCATCGAGCACATCTTCAGGCAAGTTCCCTGCTCAGCCTGAAGTGAACCCGAGAGGTCACTGTCGAGCCATCACCACCAGGAGTGGCAAATCCATGACTGATTCTGCGCCTGCCCAGCCTCAACGGTACATTCCACCGATGCGTAGGGATGGTTCTGCCACAGCTACTCAAGCCGCTCCTCCGGCCACTGCTCCAGGAGGCCCTGATCCTTTGACCTCTCAGTCACCGATGCCGTTTCCTGGCCAGTTTGCCAAAGTAGAGGAGGAGAAGTAGTTCCCAAAGTTTCTAGAGGTGATGAAAGATGTTCAGATCACAGTTCCACTCCTCGACGCAGTCCTGAACATGCCATTGTGTGCCAAATTCTTTAAGGAGCTCCTGACAAAGAAGTGAAGGATTGAAGAGCCTGAGGTTGTCCAGCTTACTCAGGGGTGTAGCGCACTCATCCAGAATAAGCTGCCCCCTAAGTTGGACGATCCCGGTAGCTTCTGCATCCCTTGCTCCATTGGCTCAGGGACTTTCCAGGCTTTGTGCGATTTGGGCTCCAGTGTCAGCGTCATGCCTTTGGCATTCTACAAGGCATTATCCATCGGCTCTCTACGACCCACAGCTATGACTCTTCAGCTAGCAAATCGCACCAGCAGGCGACCGATTGGCATTGTGGATGATGTACCAGTAACTGTGTGTTCGTTCTCCTACCCTGCAGACATCGTTGTTCTGGAGACAGAGGATGACAGCCCATTCATCATTCTAGGCAGGCCTTTCCTCGCCACAGCAGGAACGTCAAGAACGCGCGGCTGAGTCTCGAGTTTGGATCTGAGAAAGTCACATTTGATATGAGGCATCCCACCCACCTGCCTCCTTGTCTTGATCATGGTTTCACGGTGGATGTCATCGACGAGGCTGTTGCGAGTACACCCGAGGAGTTGTCCCATCTAGAGGCCACATCGATTGCTGATGAGTTTGTCACTGCTGCGGATGAGTCCCCTCAGCCAGAGCTCCCTCTGGTACCTGATCCTACACCTCCTTCAGCTCCTTCACTTGAGCTGAAGCCACTTCCCGACCACCTCCGGTATGCATTTCTCAATCCTGATGACTCATATCCTGTTATTGTGAGTTCCCATTTATCTGCTGATGAGGTTGGTCATTTACTAGATGTGTTACACAGTCATCGTTCTGTTATTGGATACTCAATTGATGACATTAAGGGCATCGACCCTTCTGTTTGTATGCATCGCATTTTGCTTGAGGAGGGTAGTGTGCCCTCCCGTGAGCATCAGCGTAGACTTAACCCACACATGCAGGAAGTCGTCAAGAAGGAGGTATTGAAACTACTGGATGCAGGTATCATTTACCCCATCTCTGACATCCAGTGGGTGAGTCCAGTGCAGGTGGTGCCCAAGAAGGGCGGCATGACTGTCGTCGAGAACGACAAAGGTGATTTGATCCCTACGAGGACCGTCACAGGTTGGCGCATGTGCATAGACTATCGTAAACTCAACAAGTCCACTCGGAAGGATCATTTCCCTTTGCCCTTCATCAACTAGATGCTTGAGAGGTTAGCGCGTCATTCCTATTATTGTTATCCCGATGGCTATTCTGGCTTTCTGCAGATCCCCATTCATCCGGACGATCAGGAGAAGACCACATTCACCTGCCCATATGGTACGTTCGCATATCGTCGGATGCCATTCGGATTGTGCAACGACCCTGGAGCATTTCAGCGCAGCGTCATGTCCATCTTCTCCGACCTCATTGAGCACATCATGGAGGTATTTATGGATGATAGAAAAAATTTCTGAACACTTCAACAATTTTTGGCCTTTTAGTACTATTTTTTATTTTTTGTTATGGTTCATGTCTTCTTGTTCCATGCCATCTAAACCACCTATTTTACTTCCCTGCTGTGACTTGCACTGCAGCTGAATCATATTATGATCGATCTGGTCAGTTGTTACATTATACCTCCTTCTAATTGTATCAATCTGGCTTGCTATATTACATAGGCCAAGAAACAATCAGTACCCTGTTTTCTATGTGTGTTCATTTTGTCATACAAGTTCAACAAGTCTTAAAACTTAGGATCTGGAAGGACATGAACCATGCAATGTCACATAGAGACAATACTTTCAGTTTTTTACACTCTCATTGAAACCAAGAAGAATTAGTCTCTAATTAATCCTCAACTGAGTTATGGAACTCCAAGAAGAATTAATTGCCATATGAACCTATTTTGAGATTTGAAATTATCTATACTGCTGTATGTGTGATCAATTGTATCCAATTGCCATATAATGTACTTTATATGTTGGTGGTATTCATAAACATATTCTATCAGTATCTCATATCTTTGCCGATAGAAAACGTTGTTATGTTCTATCGGTAGCTCATGTCTTTACCGATAGAAAAAATTGCTGAACACTTCAACAATTTTTGCATGCCTTTTAGTACTATTTTATTTAGACATCCCTTTAGCAACCCTAATTAGTCTCCAATCCTCAACTGAGTTATGGAACTCCAAGAAAAATTAATTGTCATATGTTGCCTACCTCCTATGAAAATGTATAGATGAAAATGCTCAGAAATATATTCTAACAGGAGTCCATGTTTTTACCATTAGAAGAAATCTTATCTTCTATCGGTAGTTGCGGTGTTTACTGATAGAAGAAATATTTAAAATAGGTCTTTTTGCTTTGTAAAATGATTTGGTTTCTGTTTCCATTAAATTTTTGATGGTTTGTTGATGGTTTTTTAGGGAAAGCCATGTCGTCGTCTTCATCAGATGATAGTAGTGGTTCGACTAGGGCCAACGTAACTAAAGATGCTGGTTCATCCTAGCGCAAGAGGGTGGGGCGAGGCGCGATGACGTTCGGCCGTTTGGCCATACGCACCAACCTTTCTTGTGAGTTCAACCAATTTGGGAGGCCGATCGGAAAGAATGCTGGGAAGTACGCGGCCTACGTTGGGTTGTTGGCGAAAGAAAGGGTGAAGATCACCGTCCAGAGCTGGAAGGACGTGACAGCAGACGAGAGGGATAGGTTGTGGGCGGAAGTGAAGGTTAAATTAACTGAAATCGCTTAACTCTTTCGTAATCACGTTCTCTTGGCTTATCCTAAAGTTTAACTATCTTGTGATTGTATGCATTGTTTGAAAACAGGCTAAGTGGAACATCCCTGACAATAAACCTAGGACGGCCTGCTTGAAGGACATGAACGGAACATGGAAAACCTTTAAGAGCTGGCTCGTCAGTACCTTCCTTGCTACGGGGAAATCTCCTTGCGAGAAGTACCCCTTCATATCGGAGGAGGTATGGGAGCAATTCACCAAGCAGTAGGGGACCGACGAGTTCAAGGCCCTTATCGAGAAGAATAAGGCGATCTAGAAGAGGAACAACCACCCGCATCGGCTTGGATCCCGGGGCTATGCAAGGAAGGAGGAGCAATGGAGGAAGGAAGACGAGCAAAATTCTGTCATCGACTCCCCTGAGTTGCCGCTCTCCGAGATCCGGGATGCGAGGTGCAAGCGGTGGTGGAGGGGGAGAGGGTCCGTGTCGTCCACGGGGTCTGTTGAGTTCCCAAACCCTAAGGACGCCGAGGTTGTGAAGTGAATGGTAAATTGGCTAACCTCGTAAACTGTGTGCGCACAAGTGTATATACGTATTTGTCTCACAAGGTAGCTTTAAATGTAACAGATCTCTTTTGAGAAGGAGGCAATGGAGGGATTGTTTACCCCATAGAGGGAGAACGACATCCTTACCTGGGCTATAGGAAATAAGGAGCATCCCGGGAGGACACGGACTTTGGGAGTCATTGTGTCGTGGAAGGCCGGTTTCGCAGATCCGGCTCCACTGAGGAAGAAGGCCCGCTCCTGGAAGGAGAAGGAAGCGGAGCTCTCCGAGAAGATACGGGCTGAGGTACGGGCGGAGATACGGGCTGAGGTGTAGGTTGAGGTCGAGTCCTTGGTCACACAAATGAGGGAAGAGTTTGCACAGCTGAAACAAGCATTGCTGGCCAAGAGTGCAGATACAGATCCCCAGGGCGATGGTACCTCGTGGGGTCGGATGAGCAGTTGCTCTTCGAAGGTCCTGGCGGATCCAGTGGATCTACTTGAGGTATTGCAAGCCTTCAGCTATGCACTTAAGTTGATGCCACTCCCATTCTGCTAGAGTTGTTTCGCTAACCTGTTTTAATTATTACAAATTTGCAGAAGCCGGAGAACTGCAGCCTACTGACTCACCTAGGCGACCGGCAGGCAGTGGTTGCACACGAGTTCGTATATCCATCTGGGGAGCATGTCCGGATCCACTGCGTACCTCTGGGGTTGGGGTTCACAAAGGTACAGGTGGACATGGCCATGCCAGGCTACAACGATTCTCCGTTGCCAGTCCCAACGAAGGAAATGCAGACACTTGCTGAGGCAGTGGGCTCCTAAGTATAGTGGCCCAAGAAGTGTGTTGTAATACAGTAGGTAAATCCTACACATTTTAGATTACATCCTACTTAGTAGACTCAACTTGTAAAATCTAACATACGTGTTCATTAATTGAAGTGGCCTGCCGGCGTACTACCAGGGGACTACGCCCCCAGCTCAGGGCATGAGGGATCTCGTGCGGACCTGAACACAGCAAAGACGGACTCGACCCCAGCCAGCGGATCCACGCCTTCACCTCGGAAGAAAGCCGCCATCACCCACTAGTACAGAAAAGCTTTCTTCTATCGGTAAAAAAAACCCTTCTACTATCGGTTTTCGTACCGATAGAGATAGACACGATAGAACAAGACAGAACATTTTCTATCGGTAAATAACCGAAAGAAAAAATTAACAATTCTATCGGCATATTAGGAGTGTACCAATAGAAAACCCGTCGTAGTCTGACGATTAACGGTGGGAAAAATACCCATATTCTAACGGTTAATTACATGATTACCGACAGAAAAAAATTACTTTTCTATCGGCACCTTATGATTGTACCGATAGAAAACCCGGCGTCGTCTGACGATTAGCGTTGGGAAAAATACCCATATTCTAACGGTTAATTATAAGTTTACCGACAGAAAAAAGTGTAGCACTCTGTCGGTTGGAAATGACATTATCGATAGAAAAAATCTTAGTACTCTCTCGGTTGTGTATGAGTTCACCGGCAGGAAAAATCACACTCTTCTAACGGTTAATTATAAGTTTACCGATAGAAAAACCACAGTAGTCTCTCGGTTGTGGATGAGTTCACCGGCAGGAAAAGTCACACTATTCTGACGGTTAATTTCAAGTTTACCGATAGAAAAATGGGTAGTAGTCTCTCGATTGTGGATGAGTTTACCGATAGAAAATTTGTAGTGGTCTGTCGGCTATGAATGAATTTACCGATAGAACATTCACATATACAGTACGTTTACATTTACAATACAGTACATTCACATATACAGTACAGATGCAATACATTATAGATTGGATACACAATACAGTACAGATGCAAAGAAGGGTAAATTCACAGAACAGATTGACACATTAGACAGTTATTCACATTTATTCACATATATATGGATAAATACAAATTTCAATCCAATGTGGACATTTATTGACATATATATTTATTCACATGTATATAAATAGTCTATGCACAGAGTACACGAAAAAGAGAAAATTATCATGGCGGATGGTTGGGCGCAACTTCCTCCATGACATATTGAGCCCAGATTTGTCGAAGATCTCTAATCTTTGCATTTTCGTATGAGTCTTTCGACATGGCGATCTGCAAGCATGTGTGAATACTTAGTAACTAACTTCCTAATTTAGAACGTGACACCCAATTTTCAAATTTGAGTTAGCTATCGATGCTTACCTGGGGGAATTGGGCAAAGTTTGTGTGCACTAGGTCGTACATGTAGCGCAACACATAAAACCCGCATTCCCACGATTGTGGCTACTGATGGCACTGAGATAATTGCATATGCGAAGACATGTTAGCTATTGTTTCCATATACTAATTAAGCATAAACAAAAATTCTCGTGAGTACCTCATATTCTTTCCAAGCTAGTAGGGAGCCCTGCGGTGCGGCATGCCTCCCTCCAGCGGACGCATATTTATCAAAAGCCCTGCATTTCAGTTAGTATTGCCCGTTAATGTATTATCATTAGCTAGTGAGGTGAAAATTTAAATCAAACATATAAGTTACTTACGCTTCCATATTCCCCTTGACCACATATTCGATCGATAATCTGTCACGCATCGAATCGAGGTAGTACACCTCGTTCCTCGGCGGACAGATCACGATGAGGATCCAGTGGCCCCTGCATTGTACGTAAAAGAGGACCGCTAGCTCAAAGTACATCTCAAGTGTAACATACAAGATCGAGTTAAATTAGTACGAAATGCACTAACCTTTGGTGGTACGGCACCAGAATGAACTCCCTGTCCTGCTGCGCCATCAGCGCCTTGGATATGTACAGCTCAGCGTGTGCGGCGTCGTGCTCTAGCATCGTGAGGCTTATTTTCTCTGGGTCGAGGAAACCCACCTTGTCACACACAGCCTCCGATGCTAGCCTGTACATGCACCTGCATGCAAAGGACGACATTAGTATTGCACAGAAAGTTACTACATTTCAAATGAACTACAACAATGCAGAGTTAGCAAACAGAGTTAGAAAGCAGCAATACACAGCATCAGCAAACTCACAGGACTCTAGTCCGTATGATGGACATATCGAGCTCCCGCCAGTTGTAGAGGTCGAACAGATCCTCGTGTGCCACGGATATACTCCCGGGCTCACGGTGGAACTGCCCAGGCCTGTAGGGAACTAAGAAGTTCAGATTGCGCCGAGCTCGGTGTAGGTACCACTCGTGGAGGTCTCTGGTTGATCGATCCAATTTGCGCAAAGCTGCCTCCAACATGAGTGGGAACCCGTTCTTGAACCTCTCCGGCTGTCCCTGTCGCCCTTTTCCCTTGCCTTTGCCCTTGCCTTTTGCCGGGGACTGAGCGCGTACCTTCGAAGGCAAGGGCGAGGTGATGGCAGCTTTCTTCCGAGGTGAAGGCGTGGATGCGCTGGGTGGGGTCGAGGCCGTCTTTGATGTGTCCAGGGTCGCACGAGATCGGGCCTCATGCCCCGAGCTGGGGGCGCAGTCCCCTGGTAGCCCAGCGGCAGGCCACTTCAATTAATGAGCACGTATGTTAGATTATGCAAGTTGAGTGTACTGAGTAGGATGTAATCTAAAATGTGTAGGATTTACCGGTTGTATTACAAGACACTTCTTGGGCCACTGTACGTAGGAGCCACTGCCTCAGCAAGTGTCTGCAGTTCCTCTGTTGGGACTGGCAACGGAGAATCGTTGTAGCCCGGCATGGCCATGTCCACCTGTACCTTTGCGAAACCCAACCGCAGAGGTACACAGTGGACCCGGACATCCGGCGCAGACGGATATACGAAGCCGTGTCCAACCACTTCCTGCCCGGCTCCTATGTGATTCTGTAGGATGCAGCCCTCCGGCCTCTGCAAATTTGTAACAATTAAAATAGGTTAGCGAAACAACTCTAACAGAATGGGAGTGGCATCAACTTAAGTGCACAGATGAAGGCTTGCAGTACCTCAAGTAGATCCACTGGATCCGCGAGTACCTTCGAAGCACAACTGCTTATCCGACCCCGCGGGGTACCGTCGTCCTGGGGATCCGCATCTGCACTCTTGGCCAGCAATGCTTCTCTCAACCGTGCAAACTCTTTCCTCATTTGTGCGACCTCGGACTGCACCTCAGACTGTACCTAAGCCCGTATCTCAGCCCGCATCTCTGCCCGTATCTCCTCCCGTACCTCAGCCCGTATCTTATCGGAGAGGTCAGCTTCCTTTTCCTTCCAGGAGCGGGCCTTCTTCCTCGGTGGAGCCGGATCTACGAAACCGGCCTTCCACGACACAATGGCTCCCACGGCCCGTGTCCGCCCGGGATGCTCCTTATTTCCTAGAGCCCGGGTGAGGATGTCGTTCTCCCTCTGCGGGGTAAACAATCCCTCCGCTGCCTCCTTCTCAAAAGAGATATGTTACATTTAAAGGTACCTTGTGAGACAAATTGCCTTATATACACTTGTGCGCACACAGTTTACGAGGTTAGCCAACTTACCATTCGCCTCACAACGTCGGCATCCCCAGGGGTTGCGAACTGCACAGACCCCGTGGACGACACGGACCCCCTCCCCCTCCACCATCGCTTGCACCTCTCATCCCAGATCTCGGAGAGCGGCAACTCAGGGGTGTCGATGACAGGATTTTGCTCGTCTTCCTTCTTCCACTGCTCCTCCTTCCCCGCATAGCCCCAGGATCCGAGCCGATGCGGGTGGTCGTTCCTCTTCTGGATCGCCCTATTCTTCTCGCTAAGGGCCTTGAACTCCTCAGTCCCCTTCTGCTTGGTGAATTCCTCCCATACCTCCTCCGATATGAAGGGGTACTTCTCGCAAGGAGATTTCCCCGCAACGAGGAAGTTACTGACGAGCCAGCTCTTAAAGGTTTTCCATGTTCCCTTCATGTCCTTCAAGCAGGCAGTCCTAGGTGTATCGTTGGGGATGTTCCACTTAGCCTGTTTCCGAAAAATGCATACAATTAATCACGAGTTAGTTAAACTTTAGTATAAACCAAGAGAACGTGATTACGAAAGAGTTCAGCGATTTCAGTTAATTTAACCTTCACTTCCGCCCACAACCTATCCCTCATGTCCGCCGTCACATCCTTCCAGCTCTGGACGGTGATCTTCACCCTTTCTTTCGCCAACAGCCCAACGTAGGCCGCGTACCTCCCAGCATTCTTTCCAATCGGCCTCCCAAATTGGTTGAACTCACAAGAAAGATCCGTGCGTTTGGCCAAACGCCCCAACGTCGTCGCGCCTCGCCCCACCCTCTTGCGCTGGGATGTACCAACGGCATCTTCAGTAGTTACGATGGGGTTGGCCCTAGTCGAACCACTAGTACCATCCGATGAAGACGACGACATGTCTTCCCCTACAAAACCTTCAACAAACCATATATATGGCAATTAATTCGCCTTGGAGTTCCATAACTCAGCCCAGGACTGGAGACTAACTAGGGCGGCAAAAGGGAAAATAATACAAAGAGAAAGACATGCATAAATTACTTCCTGAACTCTTCAGAAATATTTTCTATCGGTAAACACATGAGCTGCCGATAGAACATAACAATGTTCTCTACATATGGAATTTTGTTGACAAGCCACCATTCACTGTCATCACATAACATTCTTGATGATTTGCTATACTAATATTCATGGGCCAGCATTATTATTTCACACGTAAATATGCACACAAGCATCTAAGTGCCACTGTGCATAATCTTTAGCCTAGCCTGTATGTGAGTCATCAGGACTTCACATCTATTAGGTTGGGAAAAGTCATGTATAGGCATTTGAAACATATACATCGAAGACCCATCCACATTGCCATATATTCATACCAAGTGAGTAAAAATTCCCAACCAAACTAGTACATTGCATGGCTCATGTCCTTCCAGATCCAAATTAAGTTTTACTACTTGTGCAGAAATATTTTCTATCGGTAAACACATGAGCTGCCGATAGAATATGTATAAGAACACCTCCAACATATAATGTGCATTACATGGCAGTTGGATACAATTGATCACACATACAGCAGTATAGATAAGTTAAAATCTCAAAACAGGTTCATTACAGCACTGGAACATATTATGTAAACCCTAATTTAAATCAACATTGCGTGCGGAATGTACATAATCCAACACAATAGGGAACCCTAGTGTTATTGCAAAACTCGAAGAATTGGTACGTGCAAAACACTAGGATCAAATAAGGAAGATGCTGGAAATAGAACGACGAATTAGGGTATTTACGACAGCGATCAGTTCTGGTGATGGAGAGGCGGTGTAGAACGCAGTGGCGGCCGGCGAAGGACGAAAATAAGAACCGGTGGCAGTGGCGAACCAGTGTCCAGCCGGCGATCGTCGTGTGGGAGAGAGGAAGTGAGTGGTCACGGCGGAGGTTGCGGTTTTCTTCGCTCTCGAAGAGACGCAGTGCTCTAAGGTGGAACTGTTCGAGTGGAGGGAAACCCAAGGGCCGTGTACGAGTAATAAAGCAGTGGAGGAACTTTTCTATCGGTACAACAAATTGATACCGATAGAATTATGTAATTTTCTATCGGCACAACACAATAGTACCGATAGAAAAAGTAAATTTCCCGGAAAAATATTTGAAGTAGTGGATGCTTTTTTCTATCGGTATAAACAATAAAATCCGTGAGACCAATTTTCCCCAGAAAAATTTTTTAATTAAGTGCTTGAGATTATAGTATTGGGTGCCTTTTCTATCGGTAAAAACAACAAAATACCATCAGAGTAATGAAAAGGTACACACAATTTAACATCAAACAGACCGTGGTTGAAAGCTGCAGAATGATAAAGAAAGAGGGAAGATAGCCGGAAAATTGGAAAATTGACATAAAAAGAAATTGTTCATTCATTGTTGTTTTATCACTTACAAAAAAAAAATAAAACCCAAAATGCTAGGTCAAGGGGTGGTCTTAGCCCTGGCTGCATGTAGAATAGAGTCAGTTAGACTTGCAGCCAGGACGCAGGACTCCTCTAGCGACAAGTTGTCCCTAGGATCAACTACTACAGCGTCGAGAAGGCCTGCGACCTCCCTCAGCTTCGCTATGGTATGCTTCATAGTCAAACCGCAGCCAGCGATGGTCATATCCGCTGCTTTCTTCTCCTCGCGAAGACACGTCGTCCTCGCCCTAGCATTGTCACCATCCGTCTTCATGCGCTTAATGCGCTGGAAGAGATCGTCAAGGTCAAGCCGAAGCTGAGTGTGCTTGTTTGTAAGGAGCTTGTGCTCCTCCTGGAGGGCCCTCAGTTCGGCCTTCACTTTGGCAGTGTCTTCCACGGCTACCATTCCCTGTGCAAATCAACAGGTCAAGAATGAACTGAACATGGATTAACAATACAGGGGTAAACCGAGGAGATTTAGAGTTCTTACCGGGGAGGGCGTGGCTGACGATCCCATGGAGGTTGCCATTGTGAAAGAGAAGATGAGGAGTCGAACCGTTCGAGAATTAGAAAAACAACAAAATACCGCGACGCATGGCGAGGTACTTATAGAGTTTCCAAGGCGACGCATGGCGACACGGTTGAGAATTCAAAGCGGCAGAGTATTCTTCTATCGGTAAAAACAGGAAAAAACCGTCAGACAACAAATACCGTGAGACTAACGAATTTATTCTAACGGTAAAATAGAACAATACCGATAGAAAACGTTTTGAAGTGCCTGAGACACATGAAAGTAGCGGATGTCCTTTTCTATCGGTATAAATAACAAAATACCGTCAGAAAAAAGGGATTTTTGCAGAACTTAATTTGAAGAAGCAAGAGGCTGCGATGAGATTTTTGCAAGTGCTATTTGAAGGGAAGAATTAAGTATTTACAGGATAAAGGTACTGTACATGTTAGAACTCATGCTGTGGAGTAAAATTGAGATGTATTAATGCTGTGAACTAGCTTATCATTAAGTTCTAAAGAAAAATGTACTGCCTGATGTATTAATGATAAGTTCCTCACCTTGCTGCAGAACTTGTGGGCTGTTTGCTTGGCATTTATCCCTGAAATAGAAATTAATCATCAATGGTTCTCAACCCATAATCCTTCTTCGTGGTCATCTCGCAGATACGTTGTTTCGTCGATATCTTCAGTACGGATAGATTGAATGCTTCTAAAAATGGAGGTATTTCATCGAATTGGTTATACTCCTCTTCGTCGACAACATCTTCGACCCCAACAATACGTCTCTTGCTGTGGAGGACAACATGCAAGTTTTGATTGGCCGAGTCAACGATGTAGAATACCTGTGTGGCTTGCTTTGCAAGTATGAATGGATCGTCTTGGTGTCCGACTCTACCAAGATCGACGAGAGTAAACCCGTAACTATCAACTTGAACACCTCGAGGGATTTCGACCCATTGGCATCGAAACAGGGGAATCTTAAGTAATCCGTAATCGAGCTCCCATATTTCGTCAATAGCACTGTAATATGAGTTCAGCGCCCTTACTGACCTGGCATCCTCGGAAATAGCAAACAGTGTCACTCCGCTATATTGCGTGCTACTCTTGGTGTCTTGAGCTCTTGTGTAAAATGAATACCCATTGATGTCGTACCCCTGCCAAGTCCCTATAGTGAATCTTGGGCCTCTAGCCAACCATGTCACAGTTTCACTTACGGAACCCTCGGCAGCTCGCGTGACTCTTTCTTGGATCCACTCAGCAAATTTCCTGTTATGTTCTCTGCTGACCCAAACGTCTGACTTCGAAGGATTCTGTGACCGTAACATTACCTTGTGCTCGTGTATGTATGGCTCGACCTCCGTCATGTGTTGTAAGACCCAAAAATGAGATTTTGCGTACACATCACGAGTGGGGACGATAGCTTTGAATCCAATCGTTCCGATTCCCTGAAGCCCACCCTCGTGTCGGGACCTAGGAACGCCAATTGGGTCAACCCCAGCCATATAATCTGTGCAAAATTCAATCACCTCCTCGGCGGCATAACCTTCCATGATACTCCCCTCGGGTCGACGACAAGTCCTTACGTATCCCTTCAATACACCCATAAATCTCTCAAATGGATACATGTAGCGCAGGCACACGGGTCCACAAAACTTAATTTCTCTGATAAGGTGAACAATCAGATGGACCATAACATCAAAAAAGGATGGAGGGAAATACATCTCGAGCTGACAAAGAGTTGTAACCACATCGTGTTGCAAAGCGTCTAGTACATCGGGATCAATTACCTACGAGGACACAGTTGCGCCAAATATTCATATCAGAAAAATCTTCTAATTAAGCTCCACAAATGGAGGTAATGAACTTATAATACGAGTGCACGTACTTACCTTGCAAGATATTGCGTTGAAGAAATAACATAGGTTTGTGATTGTCTCTCTGACTTTAACTGGGAGAATGCCTCTGATAGCAATGGGAAGCATCTGTGATATCAAGACATGACAGTCGTGGGACTTCATGCCAACCAGTCTTAGGTCCTTCATAGACACAAGTTTTTTCAAGTTCGCGGAGTACCCACATGGAACTTTAACACCGTGCAGGCACCGACAGAGTTCTGTTTTTCGCTCTTGGACAACGTATAGCAGGCCGGGGGGAGGTATGTACGCTTTCTATTCTCTAAAGGTGCAAGCTCAGTCCTTATCCCCATTTCCACCATGTCACGACGAGCTTTCACACCATCCTTTGTCTTTCCCGGAATGTTCAACAACAAACCAATCAAACTGTCACAGACATTTTTCTCTACATACATGACGTCAATGCAATGTCAAACTTGTAAGTGCTCCCAGTACGGTAGATCCCAGAGAATCGATCTCTTCTTCCAAACATTTTTTTCTCGAGGTTTAGAATGCTTACCGAACTCAACTTTGATGTCGTTCACGCGCGAGTAAATCTCCTTACCGGTCAGAAACACTGGAGCTGATCCCTTCTCAGGTTTCCCGTTAAATGATTTCCTCTTCTTACGGTACGTGTGATGCACCGGAAGAAACCTGCGGTGACCCATGTACACTGTTTTCCGACAGTTTCGCAGCCACATGCTCTCAGTTTCATCTAGGCAAATAGGGCAAGCCTTGGCTCCTTTCGTACTATACCCCGACAAATTGCCGTAGGCTGGAAAATCATTTATGGTGCAAAATATCAGGGCCCGCAAGATGAAATTCTCTTTCTTGTATGCATCCCACACCTGCACACCCTCGCTCCACAATTTCTGTAAGTCCTCGATTAAAGGCGCTAGAAACACGTCAATATCATTTCCGGGTTGTCTGGGTCCTGAGATTAGTAACGCCATCATGATGTACTTGCACTTCATGCATAACCAAGGAGGAAGATTGTAGATGCAAAAAAGAACCGGCCAAGTGCTGTGCCGGCTGCTCATATTACCATGTGGGTTCATACCATCTGTACTCGGCCCGAACCTTACATTCCTAAGTTCGCCGCCGAACTCAGCAAATGTTCTGTTGATGTTTCTCAATTGAATAGAATCAGCTGGGTGTCTCAGTTTTCTGTCTTGTTTCCGGGCTTCAGCATGCCAACGCAAGTGCTTCGCGACTTTCGGATTTGCAAACAGCCGCTTCAATCTAGGTATCACAGGCAAGTACCACACAGTTTTTGCAGGAGGTCCTTTCCTTACCTCGCGACGTTCACTGTCAATCTGGTCCCTACGCGTATACCTCGATGCACCGCATCTTGGACAAACATGCAAACTGGAGTACTCGTTACGGTACAACACACAATCATTTGGGCATGCGTGTATTCTTTCGATTTCCATTCCCAACAGACACAACAGTTTTTTGCCTTGGTAAGTAGATCTTGGCAACTCATTTCCCTCTGGAAGCATGTCCGCTAGAAGATCTAATAGTGCCGTGAAACTCTTATCACTCCAACCGTTTCCTGCCTTCAAGTTATGTAATCTCAGCACATAAGACAGTTTTGTAAATGTTGCACACCCAGGGAACAGAGGCATCTCAGAGTCAGCAATCAGTTTCTCAAATTCACAGAAGTCATTTTCGTTGTAATCTTCCTCTACATCATGTAACATCTCATCTAGATTGTCATCATCATCATCTATGTGCACATCGGAATGAACATTACCAAAATTGGGATGATCATCGATATTATTGCAATCCACATCCGAGTCGTGCTGATTGGTAGTAGTGGTGCTTGTTTCCTCAAGATCTTCGCCATGCCATATCCAACGGGTGTATCGCGCGTTAAAACCACGACGAATCAAATGACTCTTAATTTGATCAGAGTTGCTAAACCTCTTCAAGTTCATACAATCTGTACAAGGACAGAGCATATTTTTCTCTCCCTTCCTCTCCTTTTGTTGCTCAGCAAATTTAATAAACTCATTCACACCATCCAAATATTTAAGAGTAGTACGTTTTATTCCATACATCCAATATTTCCTGTCCATCTACAATTAACAAAATTTAACGAGTAAGCCATGCATGAAACCTGCCCGATTAAGTTATGTATATGTACATGTACAGCCTCTTACAACAGATACATGTGTTGAACCCTAGCCTGACGAAATTAACACTAATTAACCTAGCTAACTACACAATACAAGCTAGTTAGCTCCTAAAACATGACGCATTTCCAGCTACCAAGCTCCCAAGCTTAGAGCTACAAACTTGGAACTACACAATACAGCTAGCTTGCAAGTAGAGAGGAAGGGGGATCTAGAGGGAGAGAGAGATAAGTGTCGACGATTAAGCGTACCTTAAAGAGAGGGGCGCAATCAACTTCCCTCCAGCGTGCGCTGATCACCCTAGCAGTGTAGCTGGAACTTTCATCACAAACAGAGGGACACAGAGTGCAACAGAACAAATTAAAGAGCAGCACAGCAATGCACGAGTGGGGTTTTCCTTATAATGGATATTTTTCTAACGGTAAATACATGAAATAACCGTCAGACTAACTTAGGTAATTTGCTGCTCACATATTCTATCGGTAAAAACACACACATACCGTTAGAGAATGTGCATTACCGAGCAAGTACAGGACTTCTTCTTTCGGTAAATATGTGTATTGACCGTTAGATCATGCATGACACAGCACGCACATGAGTTTTTCTATCGGTAGATATGTGTACGAACCGTTAGATGATGCATGACACACGAGCAAGAGTTTTTCTATAGGTAAATATGTGTATTTACCGTTAGAATATGCATGACTGAGCAAATATATGTGTTTTCCTATCGGTAAATATGTGTACTTACCGTTATAGGAGGTACTGGTACCAAACTGGGACAAACATGCACATGCCATTTCTCACATTCAAGGAATCATATCAATGTAACATCAAACAGATCTTACATCAAACATATCTTACATCAAACGGATCTTAACTAGAAGATAAAGCAATATATTTCAAGAAATGCTAATTTGTGGATTAACTAGGAGACACAAAAATACTTTTCTTAGTTACTTGGGACTTCATCTTGCCAAAGAAATTACACATGCCAGTTCACAAATTCAGGTACAAACATACACATGCCAGTTCACCAATACAAATTCAGGTACAAACATACACATGCCAGTTCACAAATTCAAGTGCATGTCTGAAACAGCAGTACAAATACACACCTACCTACCAATACAATTAAATATACAAATACTCCCTGCACATTCAAGTTCATGTCCCAATTAGCAATACATGATACACAAATATACAACAATATACAAATACAACAATTCACACATTCGATGTATATTAGAAAAGCCACGTCTGAAATTAACAACAGATCACGACGAGGACCCAGTGGCCCATACATTTTACATAAAGGAGAACCTTTGCAGGTTGCCACAATGCAACTACCGACTACAAGTTAGACCTGATACATCACAAATCCATTTATCCAAAACAGCAAATGTCTGAACCACATTGGACTTAACCATAGGAGTTCAGTTCGAAGACGCCCGAGGAGCTGGAACTGCCGTCGACATACATTTGTACGTATTGGTGATTTCCTCGGACTCAAACTCGATCAACTCAACTCAACTCAACTCCATTAACAAAAAGAACCTACCTTCCAAGATGTTGTTCTGTGTAGTGATGGTGTAGAATGGCTGTGCAAATAACAACAATTCTTCTTCTCCAAGCATGTAAGCATCTGGCCACAAGCTGGTGCATGCAAAAAAAATGTAAGATGCTTTCTATAGGTCCTGATTTGAGAAACACGCCGGGCTTAAGCATCTTCTCGACCGAGCCAACCAAGATCTCGCCCTTCACGTCCTTCCAGCTCTCGACGGTGATCTTCACCATTTCTTTCGCCAACAAGCCAACGTAGGCAGCGTACTGCGATGAAGAACCATGAAATACATTGCCCCTCATGAGCATCATCCAAGGACCTGAACAGATCATAATCATATTGAAAAGAAGACACATCAAAATGAAGGATACAAAAAAAGCAGAATTATTGCCATAATCGGATTAGAATAATCTAACAATATTGCAGAAATTTTACGTACCTTCCTTGGGATGCCGACGTCTAGAGGGCGTCGATGGAGGTGCGGAGGTGCAGCGGTCCCCTGTAGGGGTGCGTCGGCCGTCCATGGAGCTTACGGGTTAGGACTACGAGCCCCAGATGAACTGTGAGAATGAAAGACACATACCCGTGTATTTATACAAATATATATTTTCTATCGGTACGAAAACAGAATACCGTTAGTAATAAAAACATCTGTAGAAGGCGAATGGTTCTATCGACACAATAAATATTACCGTTAGGAATTTTTGTACATACTCTATCGGTGTGTACGTACATTGCCAATAGAATATTACTAGTTGTAGAAGGCCAACAGTTCTAAGATATTTTTTGCAATATTCTACCGGTATAAACATTCATTACCGATAGAATAAAACTATTTGAAGACGAACAGTTCTAAGCAATTTTCTATATATTCTAACGGTAAAAGAATCCATTACCGATAGAATAAAAATATTTGTAGAAGGCCAACGATTCTATCGGCGCACTACATATTGCCGATAGGAATTTTTAATATACTCTGTCGGTATATTCATACAGTACCGATAGAATAAGTCTAGTTGTAGAAGTCGACCAGTCCTATCGGCGCACAACATTCTCCCGTCAGTACTTATGCATCTCTTCTAAAGGCAAATATGTTCATCACCGCTAGAGTAAATCATACTATTTATTCTATCGGTAAGTTTCTTATAAACCGATAGGCAAAATACACCCGTCGCCCTTTTATGACCGCGAGGCACATTTTCTATCAGTTTTCAACTAAATCGCTAATAACCGATAGAAGATAGTGGTTAGTAGACTGCATTTCTGTACTAGTGACCTCGCCCTTGCCTTCGAAGGTATGCGCTCAGTCCCTGGCAAAAGGCAAGGGTAAAGGCAAGGGCAAAGGGTGAAAGGGATAGCCGGAGAGGTTCAGGAACGGGTTCCCACTCGTGTCGGAGGCACTTTGTACAAATTGGATCGATCAACCAGAGACCTCCACGAGTGATACCTACACCGAGCTCAGCGCAAACTGAACTTCTTAGTTCCGTACAGGCCTGGGCAGTTCCACCGTGAGCCCGGGAGTATATCTGTGGTACACGAGGATCTGTTCGACCTCTACAACTGGCGGGAGCTCGATATGTCCATCATACGGACTGGAGTCATGTGAGATTACTGATCCTATATATTGTTGTTTTTTAACTCTGTTTGCTAACTCTATATTGATGTAGTTCATTTGAAATGTAGTAACTTTCTGTGCAATACTAATGTCGTCCTTTGCATGTATGTGCATGTACAAGCTAGCATCAAAGGCTGCGTGTGACAAGGTGGGTTTCCTCGACCCAGAGAAAATAAGCATCACGATGCTAGAGCATGATGCCGCGCACGCTGAACACAACATATCCAAGGCGCTAATGGCGCAGCTGGACAGGGAGTTCATTCTGGTGCCGTACCACCAAAGGTTAGTGCATTTCCTACTAATTTAACTCAATCTTGTATGTTACACCTGAGATATACTTTGAGCTAGCGGTCCTCTTTTACGTACAATGTAGGGGCCACTGGATCCTCATCATGATCTGTCCGTGGAGGAACGACAGATTATCGAACGAATATGTGGTCAAGGGGAATATGGAGGCGTAAGTAACATGTTTGATTTAAATTTTGACCTCACTAACTAATGATAATACATTAACCGGCAATGCTAATTGAAATACAGGGCTTTTGAGAAAAATGTGTCCGCTGGAGGAAGGCATGCCACACCGCAGGGCTCCCGAATAGCTTGGAAAGAATATGAGGTACGCACAAACTTTTTGTTTTTGCTTAATTAGTTTATGAAAACAATAGCTAACATGTCTTCGTATATGCAATTATCTCAGTGCCACCAGTAGCCACAATCGTGGGAATGCGGGTTTTACGTGTTGCGCTACATGTACAACCTAGTGCGGACAAACTTTGCCCGATTCCCCCAGGTAAGCATTGATAGCTAACTCAAATTTGAAAATTGGGTGTCATGTTCAAAATTAGGAAGTTAGTTATTCAGTATTCACACATGCTTGCAAATCACCATGTCCAAAGACCAATACGACAATGCAAAGATTAGAGATCTCCGACAAATCTGAGCTCAATATGTTATGGAGGAAGTTGCACCCAACCAACCGCCATGACAAGCTTTTCGTTCACTTGTTGTCAATTTTCTCTTTTTCCTGTACTCTGTGCATAGATTGTTTATATATAGTCTTATTGGTTAGTATTTGTCCATATTGGATTGCAACTTGTATTGGTTCGTATATATGTGAATAAATTGTATATGTAAATGTGCCCTTCTTTGCATCTGTACTGTACTGTGTATCCAATCTGTACTATATTGCATCTGGACTATATATGTGAATGTACTCTTCTAACGGCTAAATAGCAAACAGAGTTAGAAAACAACAACATTTTCTAACGGTATTCTCCTCATTAACCGTCAGAAGAATGTAAGTTTTTTGATGGTACACTACCATACAACCGTGAGAATATTATTTTTTTCTAACGGTACACACTTACTTAACCGTTAGAAGAGTGTAACTTTTCCTACCGGTAAACTCGTACACAACCGTGAGAGTACTATCATTTTTTCTCACGGTACACTCTTAATTAACCGTTAGAAGAGCGTTAGTTTTTGTGACGGTAAACTCGTACACAACCGTGAGAATACTATCTCTTGTTCTCACAGTACACTCTTAATAAACTATTAGAAGAGTGTAACTTTTCCTGCCAGTAAACTTGTACACAACCGTGAGAGTACTATCCTATTTTCTCACGGTACACTCTTAATTAACCGTTAAAACTAGCAACCGTGAGAGTACTTTTCCTGCCAGTAAGCTTGTCATACCGGTAAACTCATTCACAACCGTGAGAATATTATATTTTTCTAACGGTTCGGTACTCGTTACCATTAGAAAATATTGACACGTTCTAACTGATATTGCTAGTTAACCGTCAGACTAGAATGGTTTTTCTACCGGTTGTCACCAAAAATGCCGTTAGAATAGTGCACTTCTTCTAATGATTATTTACCGTTAGAAAATGACCTGTCTTGTTCTATTGTGTCTATCTCTAACGGTACAAAAACCGTTAGTAGAAGTGTGTTTTTTACCGTTAGAAGAAAGCTTTTTTGTACTAGTGAACAATGAAATAAAACAACTCAAAGTCGCCATTCGACCAGTTAGTCTCTCTACTTCCTTCGTGGTCGAAGGAAGTCACATTTTCTCAATGGCCCCAATTTTCTCGGGATTAAACTCAATGCCCCTCGAACAAACAAGAAAACTCAAGAGTTTACCCGAAGAAACTCCAAAAGAGCACTTTTCAGGATTCAACTTGATTCCATGTTTATTCAAGTTACAAAAAGTTTTTAAGCTCTTTACTACCAAATCATCAACATAAGCTTCTAAATTATGCTCTAATTGAGGATGACAGGTTTTTTGCATCAAGCACTGGTACGTGGAACCAGCATTCTTGAGCCCAAATGGCATTCTGACGTAGCAGTAAGTGCCAAATGGTGTGATGAAGGCAGTTTTCTCTTCAACTACTTCTACCATGCTAATTTGATGGTACCCTAAGTAGGCATCCAAGAAACTCATCAGTTCACAACTGCAGTGGAATCGACCAGCTGATCGATGCAGGGAAGGGAAAATCATCCTTCGGGTAGGCACTGTTAAGACTAGTGTAATCAACGCACATGCGCCACTTACCATTAGATTTCAAGACCATGACTGGGTTTGCGAGCCATGCGGGATGGTCAACTTCGCGAATGAAGCAGCTTCTTGGAGTTTATCCAACTCTGAACGAATATCTTCTCTCTGATCAAGGGCAAAGCGCCTGAGCTTTTGCTTTATTGGTCGCTGTCTAGGCTGAATAGCTAGCCTGTGCTCGATCACTTCCCTTGGGACTTCGGGCATGTCGGATGGTTTCCACGCAAACACATCTGCATTAGCTCGGAGGAAAGTGATGAGTGCAAGTTCCTATATGTCATCCAGTCCTGACCCGATCCGAATAGTTTTGGATTGGTCATCTGGGAATAAAAGAACTTGTTTGAGTTTCTCATCTTGTCGTGGGCTTACTTTGACCTCTTATGGTTCTTTGGTCGTAGCCTTGTCATCTTGAAGGGGAAGCTGATCGACTAATTCCAGGGATATGCAATCACAAGTAAGGGCTGTGCTTTGACTACCTCTGACCGTGATCACACCTTTTGGTCCTGGTAATTTAACGCACTGATACGCATTGTGAGGGTAGTAGCGGGCCTGCCCGTTTGGTGAGCCCTTACACCTCAACTGCCCAGGATACAGTTGCCCTCACTTTTGTGGATCTCAGTCCTGTTCACAATATCGTAGCAGTAGTAGTACCAAAAATTTACAATCATTACTATTTATGGATATAGAACCATAATTACATTAGAGGGGCTGACAGAGCCAAAATAAGAAGTTAATTTGCTCCTTTTTGAGAGGCGCAAGCACGGTCTAGGGTCCTTCACAGGTTATGCTTGACTTGACACATGACCCTACAATATCTTGGTCTTCTGAAGCTTTCGCCAATTCTCTTTCGCTGATGAGACGATCAGCAAGAGTGAGTACAGAGTACTCAGCAAGTCACAATAAAACAATTGTATGGACATATACATGAAGAGTTGACCAATGGAACAGATATATAAGTTTTTGCAGTAAATAAAAGGTTTCAAAGCATATGTGTATGAATAGATGAAATCATTTCAAAAGTTCATAACACTACTTGTGCCACACAACATGATTTGAACTCATTGACCGCGGCATGCCCCATGAATCCGGGGACACGGAGTACTCGAATACTTCTTTATAACTCTACAGAGGTATACCACTTTACCCACAAAATTCCTCAACTTATTACTGTTAGATCATTTACATGCCACAGTTATGCATGTGACTGAGCTGAGGATAACACACTGTTCACCATGCTTTAATTAACCTTGGCTCTACCCAGTATAAGGTCTATCACCGGATTGATAACTTTGATATTGTTGTGGCAGGCTATACCCCCACCCCGACCCCTTCTTAGTACTAGTCCGCAGTAAGGGTACTCCCCTTTGTCCAGTAGTGGGTCATTGAAATGGTCAACGCTCGGAAGGGATCCTCCCTAACCGGCAATCACACAATTAACAATTTCTCACTCTTCCATGTAGAGCCAGGTTAATTATTTAGCAAGGATACTAGGTCATGCCTGTCTCATACTAGGCTTGTGGTGGTACGTTCTTATTCCACTAGATGCATAGCACAACTGTTTAGTCCTTATTCATTAGGGTGAGGTATCCAACCACTATCCCTCTCATGCAGTCTTCGCCAACCATCCTTACCATCCTCACCACTAACGTCCATTTGTTTTTCAAATCAACATTAATTGTTGAAATATTTTAAAGTTTTTCTTACCCAGTATATATGGATTTCCACTCCAGGTGGCTTAGATACAAACGCTTAGTGAGGATTTCCACTCAAGGTGTCTTAGATTCTTACTATCTCAGCCAATTTGATTAACTAGGTAAACAAAAACACCCTATTATCAGCTACTTGTTGTTGTTCATTTACATGCATATACCCATACTTTATCAAAAACAACATATGTAAATTTTTATAATATATAGGTTCAATATGGTCAAGAAGTAGTGACTTGCCTCACTTGGCTATAGTGTCATCAGTTCTTGTCGTCTCCTCGCTTCTTGATGATTCTCCTTCGAAACCTAAAGTTATATCCAACATAATCACATACATGGTTATCAATCAAGAAAATAGTTATACATAGTTATATATGTGTGTGTGAAAGGTAATCGAGGGTTGAGATTCAATAGACAAAATGAGCTCGAAATAATCAACTCAAGAATGAAGTTTGATAGAAATAGGATTTTGATCTGGGGCTCGGATGAAAAATCGGATCATATATTTGGAAGGTTGATAGTAAGATGGACACGGTGACGTGGATGGATTTTCATTCTGAGGTTCCTAAGGCGACGAACAACATAGGTGTGTCGACGGAAGCGACATTGGACGTGAATTGACAAGTCTTAGGTTGGCCTTTTAGAGTTTTCGTTGAGGCTTGAATACCACAACATGGCTAGGGTTTTGGTTGGATGGTCAAAATACTAGGGCGAAGTCAAATTCTAGGTTGGATGTGAACGCGGCGACATTCGAAGGTCGACGGATGACATTCGTCTGAGACAACAAAACAGGAAATAGGTCAATATGAGGTTTTCTCGTGATATGAAAGTTGAAGAAAGTGTAGAACATAACATTATTAACTTGGTAGACAAAGTGGATTCTAAGTTACATGCACAGAAGTGGTTGAATTGGGCTAATACCACTGGCTGACATAGAGCTGACAAGGATTGACAGTGGCTGGCATGAACTGGAAATTAGGGCATGACTGTTTATGGGTTTTGGGATTCGAATGCTTTGCAAAACTATGTCTAGGAGGTAGGCGAAAGCAACAGGAACTCAACGAAGGTGGTTTCGACCATTGGGCCGGACGGACGACAGCGAATGGCGTCGAAGAAGACGATGGCGACATGGCGAAGTTAGGCTTCTGCACAAGTTCTTGGCATTAGGTTTGGAGGCGTTTTTGTGTGGCATCAGGAGTCATGGTAGTGAAGTAAGACACTCAGTGGATTGAGGCACACACACTACCACAGAAACAGACATCCTGGACGGCACATCACAGACGGTTATGAACTGTTCAATGGAAAACCGTCTGTGAAGGCCTGTCGGGAGAATATGTTCAGATATCACAGACGGTTCTGACGTCAAAAAAAACTGTGACAGTAAACCAGACGGTTCTGAACACAAAACCGTCTGTGATAGTATACTTATCACAGACGGCTCTAACCTAAAAACCGACTGTGATATATACAATCGGTTCCCAGCTAAGAACCGTCTGTGATAGTCTAATTATCACAGACGGTTCTAACCTAAAACCCGACTGTGATATATACAGACGGTTCTGAGTTCTGAACCGTCTGTGATAATTAGACTATCACAGACAGTTCGGAACTCAGAACCGACTGTGATTTATACAGTCGGTTGTAAACCACGAAGCGTCTGTGATAGTGTAGTTATCACAGACGGTTCTGATGTATTAACCGACTGGAAAAGTACCGGCGCTTCGAATTCTCAACTGTGATCATTTCTGTCTCCGATCTTCGCGCGCGGCGCCTAGGAGAACACGAAGCATCGCTTTGGAAGTTCTATAAATTGACAAATGGAAAAATTGTCATTTACTTTACAAGTTTTTATAGTTCTCAGACTGTTTGACTCCTTAGCTTCTCTGCGCCAATGGCATCCTCGATGGCATCGTCAGCCTCGCCCTCCCCGGTATGAACTCTCAATCTTTTGGACTTACCCCTGTATTGTTAATCCATGTTCAATACATTCTTGACCTGTTGATTTGCACAGGGAAGGGGAGCCGTGGAAGACACTGCCAAAGTCAAGGCCGAGCTGAGGGCCCTCCAGGAGGAGCACAAGCTCCTCACGGAGAAGCACACTCGGCTACGGCTTGACCTTGACGATCTCTTCCAGCGCATTCAGCGCATGAAGACGGATGGTGACAATGCTAGGGCGAGGACGAGGCGTCTTCGCGAGGAGAAGAAAGCCGCGGATATGACCATCGCTGGCTGCGGTTTGACAATGAAGGATACCATCGCGAAGCTGAGGGAGGTCGCAGGCCTTCTCGACGCTGAAGTAGTTGATCCTGAGAAGGACAACTTGTCGCTGGAGGAGTCCTGCGTCCTGGCTGCAAGTCAAACTGACTTTATTCTAGATGCAGCCAGGGCTAAGACCACTCCTTGACCTAGCATTCTGTATTTTTACTTTTTTTTTGTAAGTGATGAAACAAATTATTGAAAACTTTGTTCTTATGTCAACTTTCTAATTTTCCAGCACATTCTTGGACTGCATGCAATTAATCTTCCCTCTTTCTTTATCTTTCGTTGGCTTTTGTCGAACATTCGACCATACAAAGGTATGTACACTGTGTGCGATCAAGGAACGACTATCGCGATCTTTGGTTTGTGATCGGAGCCCTTGAAATAATATAGAAACAATATAGAGGTCGCAGGTCCCATGCAAATAATATAAAAAGAATATAGAAGTTATATATCAACGTGCTTTGAAATATCACAAACGGTTCTGAGGTAAAAAACATCTGTGATAGTCACATTAGAGACGGTTTTGATAACAACAGTACATATTAAAGACGGTACGGACATCAGAACCGTCTGTAATATTAAAGCAGACGGTTTTGATCTCCCAACCGTCTGTGATAGTCCCAACAGTGCAATTCTCTACAAGCAATTGTTGATAACCGCACATAATAACTGAGCAGATGAAGAGACTTAATTATTTACTTCAAATTTATTTTGCATCGAATTATGTAATCTGACTCTTCAACTTCCTCTCCTCGAATTCTCGACCTCTATCAATATCACAGACGGTTCTTAACTCCAAACCGTCTGTGATAGTAAACGGACATATTAAAGACGGTTCGGACATCAGAACCGTCTGTAATATTAAAGCAGACGGTTTTGATCTCCCAACCGTCTGTGATAGTCCCAACAGTGCAATTCTCTACATGCAATTGTTGATAACCGCACATAATAACTGAGCAGATGAAGAGACTTAATTATTTACTTCAAATTTAATTTGCATCGAATTATGTAATCTGACTCTTCAACTTCCTCTCCTCGAATTCTCGACCTCTATCAATATCACAGACGGTTTTTAACTCCAAACCGTCTGTGATAGTAAGACATATTAAAGACGGTTCGGACATCAGAACCGTCTGTAATATTAAAGCAGACGGTTTTGATCTCCCAACCGTCTGTGATAGTCCCAACAGTGCAATTCTCTACATGCAATTGTTGATAACCGCACATAATAACTGAGCAGATGAAGAGACTTAATTATTTACTTCAAATTTATTTTGCATCGAATTATGTAATCTGACTCTTCAACTTCCTCTCCTCGAATTCTCGACCTCTATCAATATCACAGACGGTTTTTAACTCCAAACCGTCTGTGATAGTAAGACATATTAAAGACGGTTCGGACATCAGAACCGTCTGTAATATTAAAGCAGACGGTTTTGATCTCCCAACCGTCTGTGATAGTCCCAACAGTGCAATTCTCTACATGCAATTGTTGATAACCGCACATAATAACTGAGCAGATGAAGAGACTTAATTATTTACTTCAAATTTATTTTGCATCGAATTATGTAATCTGACTCTTCAACTTCCTTTGCCGTGTTGCAGTTTATCTCCCGAGAAGTTGTATATCATGAATTTATTGGCCTTGAAAATCAGTACTAGTGCGCTTTTTAGAACTCGAGGCACCCGCGCATATGAACCGTCACCTTCTGTTTCTATAAATAGCGAAGCTCCTAAATCCCTGTCTTTATTCCCTCCTCAACTCCCACCTTGATGGCGAGCCGAGATTCCAGTGAGGTTATTGAAATTGAGAGTGATGAGGAAGAGATAAGGAATGAACTCGATCAGGATCTTCAGAAAGTAAGTCCTCTCTGAAACTCTAATGCAGATCTTTCTTTTATGACTTGATTACCTCGAAACAAATGCATTTCGAAATCCACAGGTGGTTGAGGAAATGATCCCTCCAAAGAAGAGACTTAGAAATGATGAAATATCGTACAGTGGAGCTGCAGCGAAGACTCTAGAGGGTGCTGAGGCCTGTGTTGCCACATTGCCCCTTGCACCCCTCCAGTTGCATCGACTCCACCTTTGGAGATCCACAATAATCCTTCCAATATCCCCTCTCCAACACCTTTGTATCATCAGCTTTTCTGGGGTAAGGCTCACACTTCCACGTCCAAATCCACTCCGAAGCTGGAGAAGCATATATATGTGCAGGAGGAGAAAGCTGCCTTGTGCAGAGCTCTCCAAAAAAAAAAAGAGGCGCTGGAGAAGCATTCTGAGGGGATGTCTTTTGCCATTCTGCACTTGGCAGAGTGCATGCTTTGAGTTGCAGCTTCATCTCCACCTTGGTTGTATCAACTTTAATTTCTTGGATGATCCTACTGATGCCAAATCCACTCCTTTGGTGAGAGATGATGTTGATAGTCTTAGAGCCATTGGTAGTTCTCCTGGGGCGGCCAGTGTAGATCCTACTGATGCCAATACGTCCCTAGGAGAACTTTGTAAATTACTTTCGGAACAGGTCGACACTAATCAATTGGTCGCTTAATTAATAGTATCTCTTATGTATGGAAAGATTGTAAGAAATAAGAAATTTCTTTTCCTTATATATCTGGCTTTCGATTGATTATGTAACTGATAATCACCAAATGATGTTCTGTGTAAAAATGTTAACAAGAAAATACTGCTGCGATCAAGACGGTTTTTAACTGAAAACCGTCTCTGCTTGAAAGATTACAGACGGTTTTAATTTCAGACATATATATAAAACAAATATGAAAAACAAGATAAAACCAAACAGTCTGAAAGTTCATTTTTGTAAATACTAACATTGAAATAACATAGAACCAAATATGAAAAACATGTGGAACAACTGATGACCAGTAGTCGAATGCAAACAAAAAAACCGGGATATTAAAGACGGTTCGGACTTTAAAACCGTCTGTGTTATCACAGACGGTGCTGAGGTAAAAACCGACTGTGATAACAACATACACAGACGGTTCTGAGGTAAAAACCGACTGTGATAATAACGTAGACGGTCGGATGTGATAACACAGACGGTTCAGATGTGAGAACCGACTGTCATAATCAAATACACAGACGGTTCTGATGTAAAGCGGACGGTTTGGAGTTCATAAGCGTCTGTGATATTTCTTTTCTTCAATAATGCACCGATATTACCGACGGTATTATATAGAACCGTCTGTACTGAACCTGGTATAAAAGGTCTTTTGGCGGATGTTTTGAGCTAGTCGTACTCTCTTGCTCGACCTACACTGCCCAGTTCGAAGAGATTTGGGGCAAGGAAGAGCGAAATCTCGAAAGGCAGGGGGAGCATTTGGGGGCAAAAATTTGAGGATCGAACCAAGGTTGGTTACTTGCTCCCAAGGCGTACACATTACTTGATTTCATCATCAATATCGATCTCCATTGATTTACTAATTAGCATGTGTATGAATTTGATTTATTGCAGATGGTCCGAGACTGGATGTATAATGACAACCGAGTGGGTGAGGAATACATGAAAGGTGTTTTTGATTTCGAAAAGGTTGCTGTGCAAGACATGGCGAAGAAGGGTTTACCATATATGTACTGTCCTTGTGTAGACTGCCAGAATATTAAGATGTTCACCAACTCATCTCAAATTGTCGCCCACTTGATCCGACGTGGTTTCAAAAAGGGGTACACGTGTTGGGTCCACCATGGAGAAGAGCCAACTGCAGAAACAACTGCCACTCAGGTTGAGGAACAGGACATGCCGGATCCAAACAACGACTTCGACGAGGATATGCCAGAGGATGACCATTTAGATGACATGTTGCGTGATGTCGAAGGAAATTACAGTGAAAAGGGGTTTGGCAAATTCAAGCGCTTGATTGAGGACTCAGAGAGGCCGTTGTTCCCTGGTTGCAAGTCGAAATACACAAAGTTGGCCTCTGTGCTTGAACTGTTAAAATTGAAGGCAAGCAACAGCTGGACCGACAAGAGTTTCACAGCACTGTTAGATCTTTTGGCGGACATGCTCCCGGAAGGAAACGAGTTGCCAAAAAACACCTACCAAGCGAAAAAGCTGTTGTGTCCTTTGGGAATGGAAGTAGAAAGGAAACACGCATGCCCTAATGATTGCATCCTTTACCGTAACGACTACAAAAATATGCATGTTTGTCCGGTGTGCGGCGCATCCCGCTATAAGCATACTAAGGACCGAACAGACGATGGCGACTGCACGGAGATAAAGGAAGGACCTCCTGCTAAGGTGTTGTGGTATTTGCCAGTCATTCCCTGCTTGCAGCGTTTGTTTGCAAACCGTAAAGAGGCAAAATTACTGCGTTGGCACTCGGAAGACCGGAAGAAGGATGGAAAGTTGAGACACCCCGCTGATTCTTCGCAGTGGAGAAACATCGACAGGGAATTTGTTAACTTCGGAGCAGAATTGAGGAATATAAGGTTCGGGTTGAGTACCGATGGAATTAATCCTTTTGGTAACATGAGCAGTCGGCATAGCACTTGGCCGGTTCTTTTGTGTATCTACAACCTTCCTCCTTGGTTGTGTATGAAGCGCAAGTACATCATGATGTCTCTACTTATCTCAGGACCAAAACAACCCGGAAACGATATTGATGTGTACCTAGCACCATTGATAGAGGATCTCCTAACAATGTGGAATGAAGGGGTGCAGGTATGGGACGCATACAAACGAGAGAACTTCATCCTACGTGCTATGATATTCTGCACCATCAACGATTTCCCAGCCCTTGGAAATTTGTCGGGCCGTACTACGAAAGGAGCCAAAGCCTGCCCCCACTGCGAAGATGACACTGAGAGCGTGTGGCTGAAGAATTGCAGGAAAACAGTGTACATGCGTCACCGTAGGTTTCTTCCGAAGAATGACGCGTACCGTAAGAGGAAGAGGGAATTTGACGGCCACAACGAAGATGGTTCAGCCCCGAAGCCTACGCGCGGGAAAGATGTTTACTCACGGGTGAAGGACATAGACGTTGTGTTTGGAAAGGGTGGTAAATTGAAACCCCGCACGAAGAACACTTGGAAGAAGAGATCGATATTTTGGGACTTACCGTATTGGGAGCATTTAGAGGTTCGTCATTGCATTGATGTCATGCATGTAGAGAAGAATGTTTGTGACAGTTTAATCGGCCTATTGCTGAACATTCCAGGGAAGACAAAGGATGGCATCAATGTGCGGCGTGACATGATCGAAATGAGAATCAGGCCCGAGCTAGCACCGAGAGAGGACGATAAAGGCCGTATATACCTCCCCCCCGCATGCTACACTTTGTGCAAGGCTGAGAGGACAGAACTCTGTAAGTGTCTCCATGGTGTTAAAGTTCCATCGGGTTACTCCGCAAATATGAAAAAGCTTGTGTCCATGGGCGATTTGAAATTGCTGGGTATGAAGTCTCATGATTGTCATGTGTTGATGACACAAATGCTTCCTGTTGCCATCCGGAGTATTCTGCCGCATAAGGTCAGAGAGACGATCACGAGGCTATGTTTTTTCTTCAATGCAATTTCTTCCAAGGTCATTGATCCCGATGGACTGGATTCTTTGCAGAGCGAGGTGGTTCGAACTCTCTGTCAACTTGAGATGTATTTTCCTCCATCGTTTTTTGATATCATGGTCCATCTCACCGTCCACCTTGTCAGAGAAATCAAGATATGTGGACCCGTGTTCCTACGTTATATGTATCCATTCGAGAGGTACATGGGTGTACTTAAGGCCTACGTGAGGAATCGGTCCCGGCCCGAGGGTAGCATTGCCGAAGGTTATGCAGCGGAAGAGGTTGTTGAGTTCTGCGTCGATTACATGGCCGAGGTAGAAGCAATAGGAGTTCCTGTGTCTCGTCACGAGGGGAGGCTTGATGGTGTTGGCACTATCGGACGGAGAGCCATCACTCCTGATTTCGATATGTACTCGAAAGCTCATTTTTGGGTCTTGCAACACATGACGGAGGTGTCTCCGTACATCGACGAGCACAAGGAGATGCTACGACAAGACAATCCTCGCCGATCCGAGGTTTGGATCACGGGACAACATAACAGTCGATTCAACGCGTGGATGAAGGTGCGAATCACCGGAGAGTCCGCAAGTGAGAACCTTAAATGGTTGGCAAAAGGGCCCACGTTTACTGTACAGACTTGGCAGGGATACGACATCAATGGGTACACATTTTACACGAAAGCTCAAGATCGAAAGAGCACTGTGCAAAATAGTGGAGTGAGCGTAGAAGCTTTCCATGAGGGGTTCACCAAGACAGGCCCAACAAGGGTAGTACGTGGATTGAACTCGTACTACGGGTTCATTGAAGAAATTTGGGAGCTCGATTACGTACTGTTCAAGATTCCCCTGTTTCGATGCCGATGGGTCCAAATCCCACAGGGTGTGAAGGTTGACAGTTACGGTTTCACTTCTGTGGACCTGGATCGCGTTGCTTATAAAGATGAGCCATTCATACTTGCAAATCAAGCCATTCATGTCATTTATGTCACTGACCCGGCCAATAAGAAGTGGCACATCGTCCTTCATGGCAAGAGAAGGATTGTTGGAGTTGAAAATGTCGTAGACGAGGAGGAATACAATCAATTTGATGAGATTCCTCCATTTGGAGATGGCGTACAGGTCGATACTGAAGACACCGACGAAACCAGTTACGTGCGTATGGATCACCAGGAAGGGTTATACTTTAAAGGTAATCAACTGTACGTCTTATCTCTCTGTTTCCATCGGCATAGCTTATATCTCCTGTAATTCTCGTATTTGCAGGGCCGCGGCAAGTGGAAAGTTGAGGATAACATGGCTGTGTACGTGCAAATTGTCGGTGAAAGTTCCCATTTGTAAATTTAACATACAATATTACGTGGAGAATGCTCAAGTTACAGAGCATTTGGACTACATTGTAACCAATTATCGGATATACGTACATAGTAACCAATTTACAGAGTATTTGGACTACATTTGAAATATCTGAGTGTTCATTTAAAACATGTTTTCGAGCATTCAGAGTTGAAAGCTACAGATCAGTTTCAATTTGTAAAACTAACGTTCAATAGAGAGATTATCAAGGACGGTTTTGACCTAGCACAGACGGTGCACAGTCGGTTCTAACCTCACAACCGTCTGTGATAATCTGTCACTATGTAGATTACCACAGACGGTCTTTATTTGAGAACCGACTGTGATAATATTATCACAGACGGTTATATATATAAAACCGTCTGTGATATTTTCAACAGTGTCCGACTCTTCGAGTTCTTAACGTGCACCGTCGGTTCTCAATTCCAAACCGTCTGTGATAATCTCAGGCACAGTCGGCTCTCAACTCAAAACCGTCTGTGATAATCTCTCTGGTGACTACGATTATTATAGACGGTTGCGATGTGAGAACCGACTGTGATATATACTATTATAGACGGTTCATATGTGAGAACCGACTGTGATAATACCGACGCGGTACATAGTTCAAGGCGGGCTTTATCCCGCTCATTCTACTTCGCCCTAGCTCTGTTTGCCCTAGCTCTCTCCGCCCTCGCACCGTCCGTCGCGATCACCTCCATCGCCTCCCACCTTCTCCTCTCCGTCCGTCGCGATCACCTGCATCGCCTTTCCACCGTCAGGCGCGATCACCTCCATCGCCCTCCCGCCTCCGACGCGATCACCTCCATCGCCTCCCCACCGTTTCTGTCATTCTTGTATGGGTTTTGTTATAGAATTATTAGTTGCATATTTACTTAAACTGTTCTCTCTTTCACTTATGTTAGGAACTATGTCTGGTGACGAAATGCACCACTCGGGGACTCAGGGTGACCTCGCTGGCGATGAGACGCCTGGGCCGGAGGTCGCCTTGTCCGCCGTGACCCCGCAGAAGAAGGGAAAGGGGCGAGGCCGGACGACATGCGCGCGTCTGAACAAGGGGGAAAAGCAGCACGTCCAATTCGACGACAATGGTGTGCCGGAAGTTCCGCCCAAACTTGTCGGTCAGTACCGCTCACTATGCGGCAAAGTGGCAAGGGAGCGGGTGCCCATCACCACCTCCGACTGGGGTCAAGTGCCCCCAGAGTGCAAGGATGCGCTGTGGGAAGAAGTGCAGGCGGCGTTTCACATTCCGGAGGATCGCCACTTCACCGTCCGCCGGAGGACACTTATGTCAATAAACAAGGCGTGGAGGAACTTCAAGAGCGAACTTGTTAGGCACTATGTGAAGGAGTCGACGACCCCCTTCAATGACTACCCTTTCGTGACTCCCGAGGCATGGCAGCAGTTCGTAGAGATGAAGGGCAACCCTGAGTTCCAGGAGCTTAGTGCGAAGGCCCAGGCTAACCAGGCCAAGAACACCCACCCACACAAACTAGGCACCGGTGGGTATGTGGGGAAGAAGGCGCTGTGGAGGAAGCAGGACGAGGAAGCTTCACAGTCTTCGGCCGGCAGTCCTTATGCGGGCATAACGGACGTGCGCGCCCGCAATTGGTGCCGAGCTAGATTGACGATGGACTCCTCCGGAAGCGTCTCCGTGAATAACCCTGCGGACAGGGAAGTGATCGACCGACTGGTAAGATTGTCCGATCACGTACTATCCTCATAACACGCATGCAATGGGCTGTATTGCTAAGTTGTCCTGTTGCAGGTGACGCTGAGTGCGCAGGCGGCATCCGGAGAGTTCAACCCGAGGAGGGACAGGGATATCCTCACAGCGGCGCTAGGAAACAAGGAGCATCCAGGCCGCGTGCGCGGCCTCGGCGCCACTGTGCCTTGGAGGCATGGTTTCCCCGATGATGAGGAGGCGGCTAAGAGGAGAAAGAGATCCCACCAAGCCCGCGATGAACGGCTGAAGGAGGAGATGCGATCGGAGTTCGCTGTTCGGGACAAAGCACTCCTGCAGCAGTTGTCGGAGATGCGGTCCATGTACGAAGAGCTAAGAAAGGCGACCCAGGGCACCCCTGTTCTAGCAGCTGGCGCAGACCCAGCGGAAGTACCGACCCCCATTGGCCACCGTAGTAGCTGCGCGTCTGTGCCAGGGTCTTCGCAGACGGAGCCCTCTCCTCCAAAGTATCCGGTGGACTCTCTGCAGGTAATGACCGTTAATGCGCACTGTTTGTCTATGTTAATTCATTCGAAAGTGAGAAGCGGTGAAATTCAACATGTTAATGCGCACTGTTTGTAGGAACCCGCCTCCTGCAAGCTTATGGTCCTGGCCGGTGTCTTCCCGATCGAGGCTGCCCGTGGGATGGCGCAACCATGCACGGCCGGGGCCACAATCCATGGTGCCCCTCTATGTGAGGGTTTTGCACGTGTCCAAGTGGACAGTGTCTTTGACCATTGCAAGGGTTTTCCATTGGAGAAGCCGCCAAACGACGAGATTACCACTCTCGGCGATGCGGTGCACACGTTCGTGCAATGGCCCAAGAAAGACATCGTCCTGTATGAGGTAATTCCCCCACCAGTTTCATAATTTGTACTGTAATAATAGCCCTCAGAGTTAGTGTCCTAATACGTAGGTTCTTACATCGCAGACATCACAGACCGAGACGCGGCCTACTAGCCAGCATACCCCTTCGACGACGAAGCTGACTCCGAGTAAGAGGCAACCATTCAAGAAGCTGGCTATGAGGGGAAAAGCAAAGAAGAGCCCGTCGAAGGAGAGCGAGAAGAGTGCTCCAGCTCTCATGCCGTTCTCTCTGGGGATGCCCATGGCCTCCGATACCGCAATTTCGAGCTTGGGGTTAGCATGCCAGAGCCTGCATGCATGGTACATGAGGAGGACAAACCAGACCAGGACGCAGCGTCCGACGCACATCATGGTCAAGTACACCGTGGCAGAGTTCCATCACGATGTTGGGACCTACTCGGTGACCTTCGAAGACCTGCACAATTTGCTAAACAAAGATGCGCTCGACTTGTCAATCCTACGGTCTTGGGTGCTGTAAGTATCCTACTATCCGTGCATATACGGATATATGTCATTTATTAATTGGTTACTTCCGTGCAGCTGCATGGCCAACTATGCCAAATCCAAGGGCATACCTGTTGGTTTTTTGGACCCCCAGATGGTAGCCGAGGTGATGTTTAGGACTGACACAGACTTCGTTGTCGACTACATCAAAAGAGGGTTGCTTGCTCAGGTCGACAAGGAGTATATACTTGTACCCTACAACCAGAGGTGAGTGCTTTCATCAGTACTTCACCCGTAGATTAGTGTCTCCATGTGCACACCCCCAAATTTAGATTAAATTTTTAATTCTCTACGTGTAATATGTAGCTACCACTGGATCCTGCTGCTACTTATTCTGAAAAGCAACAAGGTGTTCTACCTTGACTCATTGCAGAGGAAAGGGTACTCGTATTCCGGCGGACGAGATGTATTCGGAAGGTGATCTGGACCTGTCTTGCATGCATCTAGATTTACTGTCCTCAAATTGTCAATTTCGGCTATCCTCAAACTGTCAATTTTGACTATCTACAGGGCTTTCACGAAGTACTTTGCCGAGGTAGGGACACAAAACGAGCGGCGAGCCGATAAGTTTCAGTGGTTACAATTTTCGGTACAAATTTCAACTGAATCTGTTTTATTTTATAACTTGTCCCCACCTAACTCTCGGTCTGTAAATTGGCAGTGCCATCAGCAGCCGGACGACAATACATGTGGGTTCTACGTGATGCGCCACATGTATGACCTGATCATCACCCCTCACCGGCCCGATTTCCCCGAGGTATTACAACTGCTCCCCTTAATTTGTCTCGATTTGACAGAATTTACAACTTAATTCAGCTAATTTTTTATGTACCAACTCTTGCTGCAGGGGGTCGACTTCCCTTCAGAAAGCCTTGACCCTCGGCAGATTAGTAATGTCCGAGGGATGCTCGCTGAGTTTTTCCTTTCGGAGGTCATATCACCCAAGGGGAAGTTTAGGGACCCGCAAGGTTCGTATTAGTGCGGCCTTACATTTATTTGTACATCTAACACACTTTAATTGTCGATTACATTTATTTGTTCAATTGTACATATTTCTGAGTTCTGTGCTGTATATATGAAATGCTATATACAGAGAGGGGTGCAAATATATTTGAGTACTGCATGTGCATATGAAACTGTATATATTTGAGTACTGTACAAATATAATTCTGAGTTCAATTGTACAAATATATATGCATGAGACTGTATATATTTGAGTACTATGCATGTATGAAATTCATGAACTGTATATATGAAAATGCAATTTGTACAGAGGACATCTGTGAATGTTATAATCTCAGACGGTTTGTAAGATCAAAACCGTCTGTGCATGCACAGACGGTTTTGATCTTACAAACCGTCTGAGATTATAACAGTCACAGATAATAACACATCGCAGATGGTTTTGACCTCAGATCCGCCTGTGATATCAGACTATCACAGACGGTTCTGAGATAATAACACTATCACAGACGGTTTCAATATTAACACCGTCGCTGATATCGCAGATTGGTTTAACCTCCAAGCCGTCGGTAATAATATGAGTATCACAGACGGTTGTCAGATCAAAGCCGTCTATGAATTATGACTATCACAGTCTGTTATAACATCAAAGCCGTCTGTGATACTCATACAAACACAGACGGTTCTGATGTCAAAGCCGTCTGTGTATACTCAAATATCACAGACGGTCGAGAACAGAACCGTCTGTGATAGTCACACTATCACAGACGGTTCTGATGTTAAAACCGTCTGTGATACTCATACTATCACAGACAGTTTTGTTCTCACGTCTGTGATAGTATGAGTATCACAGACGGTTCTGATGTCAAAGCCGTCTGTGATACTCATACTATCACAGACGGTTCTGATGTCAAAGCCGTCTGTATATCACAGATGGTTCTGATGTCAAAACCGTCTGTGTATACTCAAATATCACAGACGGCTCTGAGAACAGAACCGTCTGTGATAGTGTGACTATCACAGACGGTTCTTACCTTATAACTGTCTGTGAAATATGAGTATCACAGACGGTTCTGACCTTATCACAGACGGTTCTGACCTTATATCAGTCTGTGAATGGATATATCACAGACGGTTGAAAACATCAAAAACCGTCTGTGAAAGTGCGTGATTATCACTGACTCGAATATCACTGACGGGTAAGAACCGTCTGTGATGTCTGTTTTGACCCGACTGTGATGATGAATTCTGTAGTAGTGACAATGGACAAAGTGACATTGATGGGAACGACCGTCGGTGACCGGCCAGCATGCTGGCAGCACGCCATGTAACACCCTGGGTTTGGGGTGAAAATTTTCTTTCATAAAAGGTCATGCATGCATATGTCTCTCCATGATCAGCAAATCAATTCAGATTCATTCTGCCCTAAGTCCTAAATCTCAAAATCTTCTCGGTGGACCCAAATCAAGATCAGACTATCCAACTATGATCTACTATTTATCCTGAGTAGAAAAGCGTTCAAAAGCCAGATCAAATTCGATCTGTAAATCCCAGAATTATCAGTCTCATTATGTGTTCGAAAACAGAATTATTTTGAATATCCTAATTACCCTTAATACCCTGAGATTCAGAATTCAGATTTAATCACATCTTGACCTAATCCAGACCAAATTATTCTTGAATTATGATCAAGGGTATGCCAACACCTTAATCCAAAAAGTTGGCAGCCAGATTCCACCATTAAGACTATTTTCGCAAATCAGTCCATAAAGTATCACAGATTGGTCCTTTTCCAATTTTCCAGAAGCCTGAAAAGGCTAAAAGCTACAAATCAACTCCAAATCCTAATCTGATTTAGGGACTACCTCCCAAATGCTACTCAATACAAAATCTTCTTCTAAGAGGATCTCAAAATCTTATCCAAAGTCTCAGAATTTCAGTTTCGATAAAATCCAAATTCTAAATACCCTAATTACCCTAATTTTTGTTTTTGTTCAAAATTTGATCAGAAACCCTAAATCTTATCTTATGTCTTTGCCAAATTACTTGTTAAGTTAATTGATCTTCACCAGCAAAGTCAAATCCATCTCTAACTAAGCTTTTCACTAAAATTGATATTCAGCCCACATATTTTTTGAAATTGCATTTCAGTCCAAAATTTAGATTTCATCAGCCGGCACGTTGTTTGATCCAAGCCAAGCCGTGTTTCTTCGCTGCCGGCCCGCCTTCGCTTGTGCTCATGTTTGATTGTGCCAGCATGTGTCTGCGCCAGAGCCATCCTCGTGGCAGCACCAGCACCAGCAGCAACCGTGCGCGCTCCAGCAGCAGCCTTGTCAAACGCCTCGCGCCACGTTGCCACGCCGGGCTAGCTTCATTGCCTTCACCTTGCACCGGCCAACGCCAAGTTCCAATGAGCCGACCACCTGACGCAGTTGCAGAGCCGTTGTCGCCGTCTCGTCAATGTCGCCGTTACTTCGACCAGCTGCTTCGCCGGCACAAGTTTCACTGCCTCCAACCTCGCCATCTCCGTCCCATGCCTATTTCTAGCCAATAAATCTATCTTCTTCTTGTTTCTTCTTCTTCTCTGGTGAGCTGCCGAGGAGGAGAACGTCGCCAGGATCCAGCTCAGCTCCAATTCTCCATCCAACTTCACCGGTATGCTCCTAGTGCCCATCTTCTCATACCATCTCTGCTAATTCGTCTCTGGTGAACTGTATCGCTGGCGATCACTGGAAATTCAAATTACCCTATTCCGGCTATCGCACCCCTTGCAGCCAAAATTAACCTCTCTCCTGTAGAACTAAATGATCACCAGAGTATTCTAAGCAAGCCTATTTAATCAAAATTTGAATTCAGCCAGTAATTGAAGCTTTCCTGATTCTTCACGCGCCGTCGAGATCAGTTCATGTCGCTGGCCCGCTCCACCCTATATTCGGCCAAATTGACTACATCTTCTCACTCCTTGTGTCTCATAGATGGTGTAGCCGAAGCCAATTGCCCAGCATTGCTCTAGATCATCAGCGCCTCCTTCCACCGTCGTCTTCAAGTCCGGTGTCAACGTCGGTGAGCCCCAAACCAGTTTTGCCGTCCGATTCCTTACTCCAGCACCATCGGCACCACCTCAGGAGCAAAAGCCCTCGATTAATTTCATGTTCCATCGATCCCTATGCTCTGTCACCGTAGCTCGTCTCGAGTCTTCAAAGCCAACGACTTCAACCTCGCCGTTCGCTGTCGTCTAGCCACCATCTCCCAGTAAACTTCGCCAGCAACATCCTTGTAACCTCGCCAACATGATTGACAAAGTTGGCGAAGCAACGCACGCGTGGTTTGTCCAGACGCGTCAAACCTAAGCTTTGACAGTGCATTGGCACTCAACTCTCGGTGATAGGGTTTAACTGCAAATTCTTTGATTCTCTGGACTTTTCAGTAAAAACTATTTTGTCAATTAGTTGTCTTGCTTCAATTTGCACCCAATGCCTTAAGCTAAACTTGTTTTGTCAACTGGAAATCCTCTAAACCATAGCTATGCCATTCTTTGACGTTGTCAAGTCGCGAACCGAATGTCAATCGGCTCACATTCGCTGTTTTTGAGCAAACCAGCCATGAACAGGAAGTCAAACCTCATGTCTTGGAACCTTAATAACCTCCAGTATCCAACCTCAGCCCAGAATATATAAAACTCTAGAGTTTCGACCCAGTTCAGCCAGCAGTCTCAATCAACTTCAACATCATTTAGTTTATTCTTTTAAAGCATATCTGCATATAGATCATAAAACATTTTGAGATCCTCTTAGAAGAAGATTTGGAGGACTTCACTGCCGACCCGACACCAGCAGTTGATTTTTACGACGCGGAAGGCAAGTCATATTCTTGAACATCTTGAACCTATATTTTATGAATCACTATGATATGACCTTGAATATAAATAGTATTTCATGAATATATACATACATATCTATATATATATATATATATATGTGTGTGTGTGTGTGTGTGTGAGTGTGTGTGTGTGTGTGTGAGTGTGTGTGTGTGTGTGTGTATTCATGAAATAGAACCCTAGCCGTGACCAGAGTGTAGTGTGGAATGGTGGTGGCACTGGATGTGTAGGGTTGTGGATGGTCTGGTCACTGGCATATAAGGACTAGAACCTTGTGTTGTGCTTCTAGTGGCATGAAAACCGTGCTAACCGCAAGCCTGGTATGGGACAGACCTGAACAAGTAGTATGCGGATCGCACATGAAACCCCTACATGAGATGAAAAGTTGTGCACGATTTGACACAGAGTACGACTCTAACACATATCACAGGATGTGATGCACGCTGACCCAGTAATGGGAATATGCAGTTCGGGGTGGGGGTATAGACTGCCACAACTGTTGTTTGGTCTGGTAGTCCGACTACAGGGACAGGGGTGAATTGTGTGTGAACAATGACAAAAATTCTTGTTATCTCCCCCTTGCCACTCACACTTTGCAGTGAGGAGGGGTCTAATCATATTGATAGGATGGGCATGAAAGTGGAATATCTTGGGGGTAAATTGGTACCCCTCTGTAGAGTTAAAAACGTATTCAAATACTCCGAGCTCCCAGGTCTATAGGAGTCTGTTGTGGTGGATTAAATCCACGTCGATGTGACACAAGTATATTTTTCCAAGTAAAATTTGATAAGTCAAGATTACCCAAGAATAAGGGGTGCTGCCGTGGACTGTCGTGTGTCGACGTGTCACGGTAGTTCTATTAATAGTTGTAACATGAATAGCAATGCTATGTTATGAAAAGTACTGCCATGAGATATAAAGGAAAATACTATTTTACAACCATCCACACTTCTTTACTTGCATAAGTTCATCACATTACTATTATATGTATACACTCTTGTACACTATGACTTGATGAGTATGAAAGTACTCACCCTTGCTATCTATGATCCAATAGATGGAGTGTCCCTTGAGGAAGATGACTGCTTGGAGATCTTCCCGGGACCAGAAGGAGGAGAGCCAGTCCCGCCAGAGTACTGAAGGGTGTTGTTCTGCTTTCAACTTCTTGTAGTGGTTGTTGTTTTGCTTTAACTAGACTTATTTATGCCATGATGGCTTTGTAATCCATTATGTTGTACTAAGGCCAGCAGGCCATACTACTCAAAATATTTTGTAAGTTACTCTGCTGCAATGTACTCCTGTGCTTGACTTATCCTGGGAAGTCAATGGTATGTATGTATGGGACCAGCTGCAGCGAGCTGGGTCCCCACGGGAGTAGTCACAGTCCCCAAGGCGGGGCGCGACATGCCAGACAATATTAAACACCCAAATCGAGTGTTGGGCTGATTCTGCCACGTTTGCGTAGACTGGAGGTAAATTAGGGCCATCTATTATACTCTGATGCACTAGAATTGGTCGGCAGCTGGTCGACGATGAGAGGCAGCGGCTTGCGACAGAGCATGAAAACGATAGCTAAGATGGTGCTAGGGCGATGGGGTGCTATATTCTAAAAATTAAGGGCGCGAATAGGTTTTTCGGGTTGTTCAGATGGTGAGACAGCGGGGGATTGAACCAGAACGGAGCCGGCACGGAGCTCGACGACGCGGTCGGAAACGAAGAAGATCGGATTTGGGCTTTTGGGTTATGGTCCTTTGGAGTTCGATTCTTTGCTGTAGGAGTGAGAGGGAGGCAAGGGAAACCTACTGGTGTGATCAATTTAACCGGAGGAACGGCGGTGCAGGCTGGCGGCGAGAGCACGGCGGCATAGAACAGGACAACGTTGGATTCATCAAATGGTTGGGTTTCTCAGAAATTTTTCTGAAGGGGATTGCTTCTAAGCTCGAGAGGGTCACTTTATTCTACTGGCTCGATCAGATTGAAGGACCGAAGAAGGGTTCGATGAGGGAAATAGGGGTGGCAGCCGGCGACAACAAAACTTGGAAATCCCGGTGCCTCAGTTCATCAGAACTTATATGGATGCTCAAAGTGGCAGAGGGAAGTGAGAGGAGAAGAAATCTCACCTTGGGGAGTTGACCAGAGGTCTGGTCACTCGTGGTGGCTTTGCCTTCTTCATGCGGTCGAGGGAGAAAAAGATGAACAGGAATAAAAATGTTGTTGCTGCTACTATTTTTGCTGGAAGAAATGTTGGAGGAAGAAGAAGAAGAAGAAGAAGAAGAAGAAGAACAAAGAGAAGGACACTGCTGCTACTACTGCAGATGTATGAATACATGTATATCTGTAAGTTCGAAGCAGCTGCATGTATGATTTTTCTCCTCTCCTTTTACTACTCAATCTTCACCTACGCTGCTCCTGTTGACTTGAGGCATGCGTGTGTGTTTGGTTGTTTGTTTGGTGGAGGAAGAAACAAGTACAAGGATTGAAATTATATAGATGTGTGTTGAATTGTATATACACATGCATGTAACTGTGTAAATGTATGACTGTGTGTATGGTTCTTGATAATTGTCATATTGGTGCATATTTTCTATATGTTTAACCACCGATCATGCACATTTAGTCACATAAAGCGGCATTTGTATTGATAGTACATATCTTTATCATCAAATCGACCGTATTATTTGTTTTATAATTTTATTGCAAGTCGATGCGATTTGGGTGGATTTCGGCTGATGGAGTACGTCTCTTTGAATTTACCTGACCCTCGGTCAATTCCTGATAGAAGCACGCGTTCCTACGGACGCGTACGAACTGACTGTGCCGAAATCGGAGTCTCCGGGGGTACAGAATCTCTAATGCTATCAGTCAAGGACCTTCTTGTAATTTCTAGAACCTCAAACTACCATTTGCAAAATGGTCAACACTCATATATCTAAATCTTAACTCGGAGACGACCTTTTCGTAATTTCTAAAACTCCGAGTGCCTTTTTACAAAATCTCCTTTCTTCTCTAAACACAACCGCCTGTCATTGTTTCCCTTTTGAACCTGGTTTTTCTTTTGTTATCTTTTACTTCTACCTCTCTCCTTGCGATCCACACCTCTTATTATCACGCCGGCGATGACCAGATCGATCGCCGCCGGCGGAGCTTCTCTTCTGCCTCCCCAAAATCTTCCACACCTCCATCCACCTCTGGCTCTAGCCGGCTTCTTCTTCTTCTCCGCGACACAGCGCCGCCCCTCGGTTCCGCCATCGCGCCGCGCATCACCACCGCCGGCGCCCCTCGTGTCCTCGTGTCATAGTTCACTGGAACCGCCCTCCAGCGCCGCTCCCTCACTGCAGCTCGCCGCCACCAAATCTCCCCTCCTTTTCTCTCCCTCTCCATTGTCTTCTCTCTCTCGGCCCCCCAATTTCCTAACCCTTGCACCGCTACTTTTGCGTTGTCGCCCTGAGCCGCTCCACTCGTAGCGCCGCCGCTCCTTTTGCTTCTCCAAAACTCCCCTCAGAGCAGCCGCCTCTCCCGATCCGCCACCACCGGATCCGCCCTCCAGCGCGGCTGTTCACCTCCGCCACCACCTCTCCCGCTCCTGGATCCACGCCGCGCCGCCTCCGCCGTCTTCTCCACTCGCCGCGGCGGATCTTCCGCTCCGCGTCGCACCGCCTCCGATCCCGAGTGCATCGCCGCCTCCGCCCCGCCGGATTCGCCTCCTCCCTCACCGAGCGCCGATCCAGGCCGATCCCGCCGGATCCGAGCCGCCACCACGTCAACGCCGCTCCACCACCACAGCCACCTCGCACGCGCGCCTCTGCCGCCGGAACCACCTCCCACTGTCTTCCGCCGCCGCCGCCTAGATCCGTCCTCCGTTCCACCTCTCCAGCGTGCTCTCCTCCTCCTCCACTCTTCCTTCTTATTTTTGCTTCATCTAAACCGACCCCCAATCCTCTACTGTCCCATCCTTGGTCGACTTGGCACCGTAACCTCATTGTCGGCGAGCTCCTCCCCACGGCCTGGGCTGCAGCTTCATCGGCTTCTGCTCCACCTCTTCTCCAGCAACCAGGAGCAACCTCCTCGACGACCAGTGCATCTTCCTCGAGCTCGACCACGACCTCGACTTCATCGGGCTCCTCGACCACTCCATTGAGCATACGACCTCAACACGCATGAGCTGATGCCTCGGCCAACTTCATCACCTGCTGTGCATCAGCGTCTACTTCCACAGCCACCATTGAGCTCCAGCAACTCCAGCGGCTATCATTACTGGTTCAATTCTTCTCACCTTCTTTGTTCTTGAATTCTGATGAAATGAAATTGATTCAGTGTATGAGATGATGAAATTGTGTAAATGTTGAGAATCAGTACTCATTTCTGAATCAAATGCAAAGTAAATTTCAGAGTTTATCCCACTTGACTTGAGTTAATTTCCTCTATCTTGTCTCTCTATGATGTTCTTGTTTCGGCTATCTATGTTGAGTTTAAGTGGTGTTGTGATAAACTGGAACTGTGCTGGATTAATTTCCATCTTCTGTTTGATTTGCAATGTTTTGAATGTTATAGTTCAGATTCTTGTGTGGTGCCTTCTATTGATCAATATCTTGATTGCACTGATTTCTGAATGAACTAGTGTTTAATTCTTTTGCTTCCAAGTGATTGTGAATGTCATCTGCTGCTCACTATGTTTGAGATTTGGAGTTTAGGTTGGATGGAATCTGCTTCTTCTCAGTATATTATCTTGTGTTTTCCATCTTTCCTAAAGGTTGAAGTTTTGGATGTGTTTTGAAATGCATGACTCTTGAGTGTACTGGGAGTATGGTTCAATTTGTGTACTGTCTATTGTCCGGAGAAGGAAATTCCCATTTTTGAATGAATTGAAATGAGTTGACTGTGCTGATAGATTCTTGACGGCAATTCAATTTATTTGAGAAGTCTTGAAGACAATGTGATTCCTGAATAATTAAATTTTGTTCTATTCTAAAACTGCAAACTATGAAACATCTTCTTTTCTGGCTGTGTTTTGATTCAATTATTCTTGAGGCTGAGATTTCGTGAATGATCATTTGAACTTTGAACTAGAACCACTAATGCTTGTTGTTGAGTCGTGGTTGAGAATAGCTGTAGATGATTTGTGTTTATTTTGTACTTGTACTTCGTCGATATTCGCCGTAGATTGTGATCGATGATGGTTGTTTGCACTATCTCACGTGCTACCAATACAAAATTTCCTTCTATTGCTTGCGAGACGGTCTAGGACGGTATCAGTTCTATTGGAGGCAAAAGCAATGAAGCAGTATGAATTAAGAATGAAAGAATAAGCATCTGTTTCTGTGTGTGTTGGAGCAACTAAAGCCACTAAAATTGAATAGTAAATTTTATTAAAGGACTGTAGTGTAATTTATTAAACTTGTTTGGACTAAATTTGCATAATCTAGAGCTTAATTCAGACTTAGTTCAGTACATAGGGTTTTATTGAGTAGCTAGATTAGGGATGATTTGGATCAAAATGAGAATGAAATGAAAATAGAAACGAAAACAGAATTAGGGTAAAAACATAAATAACTGAGTTTCAAGGCTGAGTCTGAACTTGGCACAAAAGGGAGACTTGTGTTGAATAGTGGAAGGAAAATAACAGTTCAATCAGATTTGGATTTGGAGATGAATTGGAAAATTTAGCCATTTTTGGCGTTTGAAAAAAAGAAAAAGATTGATTCGTGATAAAATCTGGACTAAACTGTGAAAAGTGACCAAATGAACTTGTTTGGCTGAGAAGTTTTACGACAGGTATGCAAACTTATTAAGATTTAGGATTCCAGAGGAATCTAGAAGAAATCTACTCTGGAATCAATCGAACTAAAGGCTGAAAAGTCAAGTAGGGTAATTAGGGTAATTAAGAATTCTAGTTTTTGAAAACAAAACTGGGTTTAGTTTCTGGGTTTTAGGAACTGAGTTTGGTCTTGACGCTGAACACAAATCTGTATAAGATAGGTAGGAGATCCTATTTGTTCAGTCCGATTAAAGTTCTGAGCTGTCTGGGGGAATTTGGCTGATTCTGGGTTTGAAAGGACTGAACTGCAATTAAGAAAATCAGGAGGTTGGACTAGTTTGTAAATGTTTTAAAATGAACTTAATAATCTAGTTTTTTGGATAAAATATATTTAAGGTAAAGAAGTATTGTAGATTATTTTATAAATTAGGGTTTAGTTTATAACTAATTAGGGTTTCGAAATCATATTAGAACTATTACTTAAAAGAAATAATCTTATACTTAGAAATCATAAATAACTCTCATTAGAGGATAAATGGCATTTTATAATAAATGCAAAAGAGTGTTTTTGGTGAAATAAATACACACACACACAGATACATATATATATATATATATATACATGTGTACACTATGTGATGAAAACATCTTTAAAACTTTACAAAATTAATGTAGGTTTTGGCTGAGACTTCGTAGAGAGTACTTTTAAGGGCATTTTTAGGGTTAAGACAAAATCGAATTTTTAGGTTCGGATATTTATAAAACAAAATTTTTAAACCCTATTTTTTGGATGTTACACGCATAATGCATTGCTCCCATAAATTTGGCAAGCGAAGGTCGACCAAGTATTGCATTATATGCCGAATCACAGTCAATCACATCAAAAGTAATCAACTCTGTTCGGAAATTCTCTGGCTCCCCGAGCATTACTGGTAGCACCACTTGTCCGATAGGAGTCATCGAAGTACCAGGAATAATCTCATAAAATGAGTGTACCACAGGTTTACTTCTTGAACGAGGGATTTGCATCTCATCAAGAGCTCTTACAAGGAGCAGGTCAAGAGAACTTCCTCCATTGACCAAAACTCGTTCCACTTTTGCATTGCTAATCGTGGGCGATAACACCAAAGGAAGTCGTCGTGGTCGCGAGAGTCCTTAGGGGTAGTCATCCCAATTGAAGGTCAGGGAAGTCTTCGACCAGTGGCGGAATTGAGGTTCTCCTGGAGGAACCTCAACATTATTCACCTCTTGACAAATAGACTTAAATTGACACTTAGAGAAATAAGATGAAGAACCACAAAAAATAACATTAATATGATTACTTTGTACCTGGTATGGCATGTCCCCATCTCCATCTTCATCCTTGTTCTCACTGGGCTGCCCTTTTTCTGGTAGTATAGGCATAGGGGCTTTACCTTGGTAAAATTCCTCCATGCACTTCAACCAGGTGCAGCAATTTTGGAGGTCGTGTCCTGGAGCTTGATGCAGTGGACACCACTTCTTGTTTCCCTGTGAGCCATTTCGCTTCCCTGCATGGTCGCTAGAGCGTCCACCAAAAGAAGGCTGGTTAATCTTAAATGGAACTTTGTTACCTTTGTTTTGTGGTCGCTTTTCCAGGTTTGCGACCTCTTGAAGTTGATCAATTCCATCTTTCTTCGATCTCTTATTCTTCCCACCCATAGATAGCCCAGACTTCTTGCCAGAACTATCTTTCTTGTCTGTGCTAAGACCAGGTTGTGGGGGTAAATCACCCTTATCCACCATTCTATTCCATTCCACAGCCTCGGCTGTGTCGGAATATCAATCAGTCATGTCAAAAAGTTCTGACACTGATCGTGAGGGATTGATGTTCAAGTCCTCTGTAAATCTTCGGTATCGAACACCGTGTTTGAAGGCTCTAATAACTGAACTATCAGAGATATTGGGAATAGTATTTCTTACTCCCACAAATCTCTTGACGAATTGCTAAAGGGTTTCGGTCAAAGTCTAGCGAAGAAGATGAAGATCCACCTCCTTGCTGGACTTCTCATAACAATTCTAGAAATTGTTGAGGATGGCAGCGCACAACATTTCCCAATTGTAAATCGATCCTTCCGGCTGGTTGAACAGCCAAGTCCGGGATGAACCTTCAAGGACCGTAGGCAAATAATTTGCCATTACTCGCTCATTTCCTCCTGCTGCCTGGATGACAGTGACATAAATCTAGAGGAACTCAGATGGATTTTGGGTTCCATCAAACCGTTCAATCATGCTAGGTTTGAACTTGTCTGGCCAGACCAGTACTCGTAGTTCAGGAGAAAAAGATTTACAACCCACATAAGAAGTCCGTGGCTATTGATCGTCACGACCATCAGTGTGGTTGTGGAAAGAAGTGGCATGAGGGACTTCTTATCATTGTCCTAAACGTGAACGTGTCGGACCACAAATATGACCATGAGAATTACCAATCCGCTGGATCTTGTCGTGGCCGCGATGGTCTGGTGCCGATCGGGCATGAGTACGACCCCTCTAGTTATGACGCGCGCTACTCCCTTCCCAGGAATAGGTTATCGACCACGATGATGTGGTAGGAGTTACATCTGTCTCAACTCCATCGAGTTTTCTGCAAGAACTCTTGCGAATGTCACCCTGTCATCATTAGTTAAACCAGCAGGAGGGTTGCGGAGTGCCTTCGCGATCACACGGATGCAATCTTGAGTGCTCCTTCGAGGAGCTAAAGTTGTTCTTACGAGTGTCACGTCAGCCATCGGGGAGTACTCCGGGGCTGAGAGTGGTGTTCAATCACGCCTACGTTGACAAGATGTTCCTGGACCAAACTCTTGGGTGGCGGTATCTTGGCGAATTTGTGCAAGACGCAGAGTTTCCTCCGTGGACTTGCGAACCTCAACCTCTCACCGCTCACGAGCTTCATCCTCTTGTCTTTTACGGTCTGCCTCCTCCCTAGCAAGACGTTGCTCAGGAGTTTCCTCGGAAAGTCCAGCAACTTCCCAAGGAGCTGAGACCTCAGACAAAGAAAACATATCCTCTTCGTCCAAGTCATGCTCGAAGTCGAAGAAGATAGGATAAATACTATCTGGAGTAGAATCTTCCAAACTCAACGTATGATGGTCATTAGGTATAACCAGCTTTGATGTTGAAACATCAGGATCCTTAACACCTTCATCAGTCAAGGTGATGGGTTGTGGCACATACTCACCTTCGGTCGTGGCAGGACTCACTGAAGATGAGTGAATTGCTTGCTCCGATTCCTGGTCGATAACCATGTCCTGGGAAAGATTCTCCTCGGCGCAAGGCTCTGAGGCGACATCATCTTCTTCCATTGGAAGAGTATCATCATCCATGTCAATGTCGATGCAATCCTCGAGATCAAAATCATTCTCGGAATAATGCAAACAAGACATGATGATCTAAAGATACGATAACCTCAGGTGATGAAGAAGAATGCTTTGATGGAGCCCCATGGTGGGCGCCAGTTGTCGACGATTGGAATAAGGTTCCAAGCCAAACTTACACAAGATTTAATAGTAACGTAGGGAAGCACTTCTAACAACCACCCAGAGGAAATAACACAAAAATAGATGCATCGGAGACACATGAATTATACAGGTTCGGGCCCTTGGAGATTGAGTAATAGCCCTACTCCTATTGTGATTTCACTAAGAGTGTAAAGGATTACAGAGAAGAACAAGAGTTGTTCTCGAATGGACTAAAAACTCCTCTCCTATTCTCTATCAACCTCTCTCTCTTTTGTTGTCAAAGACTCCGTCCCCTTCATCTATTCTCGACGTCTCTTGTATAGTTTGTCAAAGGTCGTCGGTTACAGAATTGAAGGGTCGCCAGGTGGTGGACATGCATCGGTCATAATATATAATTATGAGTGGCTGCTCGTTTATGATTGTGCATTTACCTTCTTGATGGTTACCATATCCGGGAGTTATGATATTCCTGGGGAAATAAAGGGTCACGGTATCCAAAGGTTGTGGTCAAATATGTACCACTACCGGGTATGGTCGAATAAACATAACCACCAGGTATGGTCGAATGACATAACCATCAGGCCTTTAGACTGTGGTAAAACCATCAGGCCTTTAAACTGTGGTCGGAAAATGGGTTCTTGACCAGCCCTTTGTCACAAAAGCGCTTCCAGGTTTTGGTTCACCGACAAGATACATTTGGTCGTGTCTATATTTGGTCGTGTATCGGCTACGACTTTATCTCTACGATCAGGGTGATCGTAGGTAGCAGAGTCCATTCGATTATGAACTCTTTTGATGATTAGTGCTACGATCATAAAGATTAGTGATAGTATCTATAGGATAAACATCGGTAAGTGTTGGACTAAGTCGAGAATATCTTAGACTTCCTCATTATCTCTTCCCGTGATGTCCTACGACCATAGGAAGGAAAATTATTTAGCTTTCTCTTTCTTCGAGTCTTGTTCGACTACTGAAAGGTATCGGCGAATCTCCATCTGTTAGTAGTGCACAAAAACAAGAAAAAGATAAATAGAAGAAAGATTGTGAAGTGAGATTGACTTATATCAGCAAAAAGTTGACATAAATGATGAATTTCCATTGTTCCCAAGCAACAGCACAAAAAACTTAATCACGCCCAAGAGGAGCGCAGTTGAGTAATATCACAAGTGAATGGTTAACGTTGAGCACTTGAGGGTCGAATACTACGAGGAACAAGCATATTCATCTCTTAGGTTAAGAAATTGCCGACTAAGTCTGAGCGAATTTGGGGGTTTATTTACCTACTACTAAGTTCTACTACAGAGAGCTATCAATCTAGGGTTCAAAGCAATAAAAGAGCAAGTATGAAAATTAGGATTTTAGAAAAGAGACAAAAAAACCTAGGGTTTCAAGAATTCTATAACCATCGGACGTAATTCTAATCAAGGTATGAGAATTGTAAATCAGTTTCAAGTATTTTTCAAGACAAATTATGTTGTCGGTATGGTCGCCGATACAATGGTTAAAGAATTGCTTCCACTGTTAAGTCTGGCGATAGCCACTCTCTTGTTCAGGGTCGTGCGTCAACGCGTGAAAGGACTCCAGAACTCTCCTAAATTCTTGCTTAGCCTCACTTGTTACGTCTATTGCCAGGGTGAGAATTTATTATTTAGAGGAAGAAAACATAAGAACTAATTAAAAAATTTGAAATCTAGACCGAGGAAGAATTACACCATCTGGATTAGGTCATCCATAACCCTAGAAGTGAATTACTCACAAAAGCTAAAAAAATATAGAAATAATAAGAATTAAATAAAAACTTACTTGATTGCATCAAAGAATTAGGTCTGCCATTCACGCCGGCTTACAAATGTGAAAACTAGAACAAAATAGAGAAGGGGCCTCTTATAAACCTAACTTCTAAAAATAAATACTCTGAAAATACCTAAATAGTACCCTAAAAGCATGTCTAATTGAGCCAAAAACTTCTCTATTTATATTACAATAGGTAATGTGTCCAAATAAAACTCTTGATGTGCAAGGGAAGGAATCTAGATTCAAATGGCACACAAAACAAATAAAACAGACTCAAAAAAATCAAATTACAGCTGGCACCAGGCCCTGGTATAGGCCGTGCTCGACCCAGGGCATTGGCTATGATCTGATTCAAGCCTAGACCAAGTTTTGATCTAGCCTCGATCGGATACTATTTGCTCTCATCGAAGTATAGACGGGCTTCGACTATACTAGATCATATGCTAATATGAGGAATAACGGGATCTTACTCAGAATTACTGAAACCCAAGTTGATCGAAAATACAGTTCAAAATATAGCACAACTCTTTATTGAAAAGAGGGATCTTGTACACGTCGAACGTTAGGACGCACTTGTCTACGTCGATGAACTATGTGTCTAAGACTTAAATAAGTTCAATGACTCTTCGATGATCTAAAACTAGAACTATTACAAAGTATTTATAGTCCAATCGTATGAATACGTATCAGACTCAATAATCGACAAAATATATTAGACTCAAACAACTAACTAAACCTAAACAGATAGGACTCAGTTATATGTATATTGATCGGACTACAATTTCGACCAGAGATCGAATCGAGGTCGCGAACCTTTTTGAGGTCGCGAATACTTTCCGAACTCGGCTCCAAGGTCACAAATCCTTTCGATCTCGACTTAAAGGACCTGAAGATCCTCCTGGATCATGACTCCCCTATTGAGAAGGAGCCAACCCCCATTGGTGACCATTTGATCAAAACTGGAGATGAGGAAATTGAGCTTGACCATCTTCTCGGGTGTACCACTTTGTCGCACGTGCTCTATGATCTTTCCGTCAGATTTGAAAAGACTCGTGTGCCACTGCGGATGGTTGTCACCTTCTTCTCCAAGATCACGTCGTCAGGTAGAGGTTCTTCTCATTGATAGACCAAGTCTTCAACATATGGTACTATGGTATTTGGCTCATCATCCAGCATCGAAGGATCGAAGAGTTTGAGGTGCTCAATATTAACAGCCGAGTAAATATCCATGTATGGATGTAACTCGAGCTGACAAGCATTAGTACTAATTTTTCGCAAAATCCGAAAAGGACCATAACGGATGGGTTTAAGCTTTTTACTTTCACCTTTAAGTCTCTCCTTACTCAAATGTAGCCATACCATATCACCTTCATGGAATTGAGCATCAACTCGGTGCCGGTCATGTCGTGCCTTATACTTGAGTTGAGCTTTCAGCAAGTTCTGTTCAACCTCACCATAGAGCTGTTGAATACCTTCCAGGAATCTTTGTGCTCGATCTTGATTAGAGGCTTCCTTGCTATTCTACGCAGAGGTAGGGATCATAAACTCCATGTCGAATGGACTCTATGGTAGAAATCCCAAACAGACCTTAAAAGGCGACTTTTTAGTCGAACCATGCACTACTCGATTAAAACTAAACTGCAGGTACAGTATGCTTCAATCCCAGGTCTTCGGCTGCTGAGTTAAAGCCCCGCAAGAGATGAATGACTGTTTGGTTTACCACCTCAGTTTGCCCATCAGTCTGAGGATGAAACACGGTACTCCGCTTTAACTTTGTGCTGATCATCGTCCAGAGTGATTGCCAAAAGTGACTAAGGAACCGGGTATCACGATCAGACACAATAGAAGATGGTAGTCCGAAATGTGTCCAAACGTGCTGAAAGAATACCCGGGCTACCTCTTCTACTATGGTTGTCTTTTGACAAGGTATGAGAATAATCATTTTGGAGAACCGATCAACGACCACAAAGAGATAGTCATTGCCACGTCGGGTCTTAGGCAAACCTGCCCAAAAATCCATGGATATGCTTTCCCATGGTTGTGATGGTCAGGCAAAGGAGTGTACAAACCTAATTTTTGGTTTGCCCATTTCCTACTGTGCGGCCAAAACACATGTCGATGAAGATTTTGCAAAGTCTTCGTAACCCCAAAGTGACCAGCAACCTTCGATGTATGCGCTTCTCGCAATCATTGAATACGAGGTGCTCCACAAGGTATACAAAGTAAATTACCCTCGTACAAGAGTTATTGCCGAACAAACTCTGTAGGTTTCCCTGTTTCGAGCTCAGCTAGTGCTGATTGAAAATCAGGATCTTCACTATACATTGTGGCATAGTCATCATGACATGAGGGCTCGGTCTGCATAAACGCTGATAAGTAGAGGGTCGTAACTAGTGGTCGTGACAATATGTCAGCCAGTTTATTGTGTACGCCCTTCTTGTACTTAATCACTAGATTAAACTGTTGCAGATACGACATCCACTTCATATGTCGAGTTTGCTGTAGCTTCTATTGAGTTTGCAAATATTGCAAAAGTTGGTGGTCGGTGTGGACAACAGTCTCTTTACCCGAAAGGTAACACCGCCAATGTTTTATAGCCTGATGCAGTGCACACAACTCCTTGTCGTAAGTCAGGTAGTTCTTCTGAGCTCCCTGGAATAAATCGGAGTGATATGCTACTAGTCAACCTTCTTGCATGAGCATTGCGCCCATTGCATAACCTAAGGCATCGGTTTCTAGCTCAAATGGCTTCTGGAGATTCGGCAAAGCTAGCACAGGAGCTTTACTGATCTTCTTCTTCAGCAAGAGAAACGTGTCCTCATGTTTCCCTGTCCACTAGAACTTTTGGTCGATCCTGGTTAATGCATACAACGGAGAAGCCACAATCGAAAAGTGTCGTATGAGGTACTGGCATGCTCCCACAAAACTACGCACTTCCGTAACTGTTCGCGGTTGAGGCCACTCGCGAATCACTTTTACCTTATCCGGGTCGATTTGCAATGTACCCTTGCCAACCATGAATCCCAGGTAAAATAGAGTTTGTTGGCCGAACTCGTACTTCTTACGATTGAGGCGAAGTCGATGTTGCCGAAACTGTTCGAACACCTTTTCGACATGAATTACGTGCTCATCCCACGAACGACGGTAGACCAGTATGTCTTCGAGGTAAACGATCACAAAGTCATCGATGAACTATCACAATACGTCATTCGTAAACGCATGAAAGTAGCCGGGGCGTTGCAGAGGCCAAACGGCATGACCAGCCATTCGAACAGACCTTGTCGTGTTTTGAACGCGTTTTCCACGTATCCTCCTCCCGGATGTTGATTTGATGATACCCTGATTTCAGATCCAATTTTAAGAAGATAGCAGTATGCTTCAATTGGTCTAGCAGGTCATCAATTCGAGGAAGGGGGGGTACCAGTTCTTGACGGTGATCTTGTTCAGTGCTCGGTAGTCAATGCACATGCGCCAAGTTCCATCTTTCTTTGGCACTAACTCCACAGCAGATCCACAAGGTGAACTGCTTGGTTGAATGACACCATCAGTCAACAACTCACCAAGTTGTTTTTTGATATCTTCATTCTCCAATACTGAGTTGCAATACATACTCAGATTGGGAAGTATCGTATCAGACACGAGCTGAATTTCGTGCTCGACAGGACGTTTTGGTGGATGACTCTAGGTACTTTCGAACAGATCACTGTATTTCTCCAGCAGTCCCAAAAAATGACCATAATCTTCTTGGCACGTCAACGACAACGCTGCTCGAGTACTATCACTTTGACCAACTAGTTGAATCATAACCAACACGTATTTGTGACATCCAATGACGATTCTTTTGGCCTGATTTGCGGTAATCAAGTTCGAAGTGTTGACATGGCTCTATCGATCAGAAACTTAACTATGTCTTTAGTGAGCTCGTACTCTTGCGCTCATCGATGGAAGTGAGCGCCTCGATCATACAAGAACGAACTCCCAAGGATCACCTAACAAATATCGATAGGAACAACATTGCATTGAACCTCATCTATATATCGAGTAGAGATCGCAAATTTCAACACACACTGACTCGTGATCTATTGGTTCACGTCGGATGTAAACCAACCCATCGGATACGGTCGAGGGTGTGTGGTCGTCTTCAAACCAAGTTGTCAACCTAGTCCAGCAGAAACCAAATTCTTCTGACTTCTGAGATCGAATATTGCCTCAACCACTTCGTGCTTTACCTGGATATTGATAGTGAACAAGTTCTCTGTTGAGTGACGGTCGTCAGATGAACCCGATTGTGAGACCCCCATTTGAGGATCACCTTGGTAATCGCCCAGGTAGGTTACACACAGCAGGACGTCACATGAGCTCCAAACCACACAAGCATAGTAATAACATTAAACAAGTATCAGGCCAACATGGCCAATATTACATAGCCAAAGCACCGAAAATGGCGCTAAGTAGAGTTGCTAAGAAAATAACTAGTTTATCAGAACCAGAATCGGTATCCAAGTACCGAACACACAACATAAAGCACAAAGCAACGACAAATAGCTTGACTTCCATCCGCAGCAGGGTTGGAGGGGCTTCTCCCACATCTGACTTGACTTGGTGCGCAAACCTTCTAGAACGTGGGCTCGTCCGGGGCACTTCCATCCTCTGGCGGGTACTCATAACTGAAGGAATCGGGATCCTCGAATCCCTCTTCTACAGTTGGATATAAATGCAAGGGTGAGCACTTGGTGCTCAGCAACACTCATTCCGGGGATTATTGCAATTGTACTTACATGAGGGTGAAACATATGATCACGGGGTTTTAGTCTCATATGGATAGAGATATATAGATTTCCAATCCATTTGTTCAGTGAAACAGTACTTTTGTCATGAAGATGGTACTTTAAACATTAAACAGGCTTTCAATAAAACATTAGATGTAGTGGTCTCCCATGAGTCACTACTTTGTTAACCGCATTATGAAAACATTCCAAAACATTACTTGTGCTATAACCCATGGATAACATCCACTACGAAAAGACTCCTGAACCTGGGAGTACAGAGTATCTGATACTTCTTTTACACTTTGCAAAGGTGTACCTCTTTTTAAATCCACCAGTTCACTCGGCTTTCAAGTCGGGCCAACTCCATGTGACTTATACACATGTGACAAGGCCGAGATCACACAACGCTTTTACAGGTCAGTATTAACAGTATCCCTGCCCGGTAAATAGACAGTTAAGTCTCAAGTACCGTTGTGGGTCTTCCCCACTGCCTTACTTCCTAGCCTCTCTGGTCTATGTTCCCGCAGGACACATAGCCTTGGTCTATGTCCACGCGAGACATACGACCATTTAAGATTACAGCCGCTCACGGCTTAATCAGGTCTAGGGCGCCTTCCTTCATTTACGCCTTTTCCTCTCATTATTTTTCTGAACTCACATCACTCATGGCCGAACCTTGGCCTTCCAGTTTCCACGCGAGAAACCAGATCGTCAAACCATGCAGGGAACTGCTAATACCAAAAAGCTACTAAGTTGTGCCTGTCCCATACCAGGCAAGTGGTTGGTACGTTTACAATTCGTATAGAGACACAGCACAAGGTTCTCGTCCTTATGAATCAATAGTGAGGAACATTCACATTCCCTGATGCGCACCGCACCCTCTCCATACAAACCAATCCTCACTACTGATCCCTTTTATCAGTTTTCTTGACAAAACGGTTTTCATTATAATTTCTCATGTATTTGACCATTCCAAGTTTAATGTGGATATTCAGTATATGAATCCTAGGGTGACAAAAGCATACATATGAAGGTTCAATAACAAAAAGGGGGTTTCATGATTCATTAGGTAATATCTACTCATGTCATTCAAACATAACTTGTATTTCAAATAAGCATGCATAGTAAGAAACAGTGAATATACTTCATATGAAAATATTGGGTGAGCCATGATCAAAGGAATGAGGCTTGCCTTGCAATGTGGGGTCTAAGTACTCAGACGGATCTTCAAAGACTTCTTCCGCTCCTTCAGTTTCTGACTCTGCGGCAATCAAATAACACACAAACACCTACCATAAGCATACAGAAAATAGTTTCCATAGAAATTATTAAGTAAATAAGTCATGCATGCAGGGGAAAAGGTTAGGGTAAGGTCACAAGGGCTCTGGTCGAAGAAACGGCTAAAAAGGATTGAACGTCGAAGGGTCGACATTCGGTTCATGGCTTTGGCATAACTTTAAACTGATCTTAGGATGGTTTTCTGGAGAAGTGATAGAAGAGAAAGTTGTAGATCTCAACTCCAGGAATCTAAAGGACAAGGTGGCATTTCAATTGCTCAACCAGAAGGGGCTGAACAAGGTCAATGCCAGTGGCTGACATGCACTGACATAGTGCTGGACATGGCCAGAAACTAGGGCATGGCTTAACTTTTGATCCAGGGCTCCAATTGATGCAACACTTTGTCTGGGAGGTAGGCATTACTAACAGGAATAAAACACTCAACAGGGACAAGAGCTGAAAGTGGCCGGAGGGTGGCCAAATCCGGCGATGAACTGTGGTGACGACACGGCACAGACATTGATCTAGACAAGAACTTGACAAAGGCATAACTCACAATCTAGGCAGATCCAGGTGTCGAGCTAGTGGAAGAAATTGCTCAGGGAGGTGAGGCGAAGCTAAGGGACAAAGTGGTGTCGGCTGAATTGGCCGGGAACGAATTCCGGCGACCGGTGCTGGAGAAGATGACACTGGAGCTCGGGAATTTTTGATACAGGGCGAATGAGCTCAATTCCAAGCTTGAGGACGATCTGTGGGGTATGAGGAGGCTACTGGAGGGGTTAATTTCATTGGAGATCGGCCGGAGGGGCTCGGCGACGAGGTCCGGCGAACGGCTGAGGTTCCAGTTTGGGATTTCTTCGATTTGAGCTCAATTGGGAATTCTGATTCAACAGGCTTGCTAAGAAATGGCTAAGGATCAATTTCTACTACTGGGACGAGAGCTAATTCGGGATGAAATGGTTAGCATTGGGGAAACAGGGCAATTGGGCCTTTCCGGCGATCACCGGCGATGGGGATCGATCTGGTGCAATTAGTTGCTACTACACAGTAAGGGTGAAGAGGGGAACTCACTGGTGAACTTGGATTGGAGAGATGGGCTACGGTTTGCTCTGGCGACGGTGGCTCCAGAAACAGCTCGCCGGAGAAGAAAGCGAAACAGTGAAAAACTGGGAATTTGGCTAAGTCTTGAGGTTGTGCTTCTTCACAGCACTGAGGGGGTTTAAATAGGTCCAGGGCGAAGCTAATGAGGGATTAAGCGACAGTGGTTGCTTGCGCCGGGGAGAAGTTTGTCGGGCGCAGGCGCAACAGCGGCGAACGGCGATGTGATCGCGCTCAGGCGGTGCTGCAGCTTTGCCAGCGACGCCAGGGCGCCTTGGAACTTCGTCCGGGACGGCGCAGATGCGGAGGCGACAACGTAGCTCCGGCAACGACACGTACACGCATGCAATGCCACGGCAACGGGAGCGCGCGCGCGAAAACAAAGTTCTGGAGCGCGGCCGTTTATCCGCTGGGCGAGGCGATGCCACGGTGGCTATCACGTGCGCGCGGGGTGGCTCAACCGGTTACGAGCGCGGCGACCGGAGAGGATGGCCGGCGGCGAACTCTGCGGCGAGGCAACGGCGAACGGGGCGCGGTCGAATGGCACAGGGGCTAAAAAGAAGGCCCGGGCTAATTTGCAATTTCAAATCTTGCTCCAGGGACTGATTTGCGAGGAAAATTTGAATAGGAAATGGACTTGATTGCAAATCTGGAGATCTAAGGGTCTGATCTGAAATCTGATTTCGCGGCTAAGTTGCAAAAGATTATTAGAACTCATCTGGCTAAAGTTTGGTATGATCGGGTAAGATCTGAAGGGTTTCGACACAATTGGGGAAAACAGTTTAGGGTAAAATAGGGTAATTAGGGTTTTAAAATGGCAAGGGTTGAAACTCAACTTTAGGATGGGATTTTGGCGATGATCCCGAAGGGAAAAATGTTCTGAACAAGATTTAGAAGGGAATGGCTGAAGCAGATTAGGGTTTGGGGTCAAGATGTGGATTTTGGCTGTTTTAGGGTTTGGTGAAAACAGGGGTGTTACACCGATCCTTTGATCCGGGAGGATCTTTAGGTCATGGTCGCATAAGGCTCCGCGACCATAACCGCGTTCGGAAAGATTTCGCGATCATGGATTAGTTCGCGACCATGAAAAGGAAATTGTTCTCTGTTCAGAATTGGATTATAAATACCTTGTAATAGGTCTAGTTTAGATCATCGAATATTATTACAGCCTTCAATCATATATCCAGCATATAGTTCCTTCGACGTAGGCAAGTGTGTCTAACGTTTGACAAGTAAATCCCGCTTTGAAATAAAGAGTTGTGTGATTACTTTGAGCTACATTTTCGATCATCTTTGGGTTTCGGTAATTCCGAGTAAGATCCTATTATTCCCGCATATTAGCATCTGGGTGAGCCTAGTGCGAAAACCAAGGCTAGATCTCAAATGGATCAAGTTAGTATCAGAGCGACTTTTATGTCCTGTGGATGGTGAAGACTTGCCAGGGTTACAAAACCTCCAGCGAAAACTCCAGGCGATCAATCGACGGTTCCTACAGCCGCGTCTCCGACAATGTCTGATGATACCTCCGTTCAAGCTAACCTAGCTGGACAAGTGGCAAAGCTCTCCACTGGCATGGAAACTGTGCTTGCTTGGATTAAGCAGCAGGCCATGATTGTACCTCCTGAAGCAGGGAAGATTATGGGTGTGAAGACTTGTAAAGACTTGCGCAGCGCAGATGAAGATGAAGACAAAGGCAACCATAAGACCGACGACCTTGCCAACACCTCCTTAGCTGTCGGATCTTTTAAGGTCGACGCTAAGATTGATATACCCATATATGATGGGGTGATCAATGCCGAGAAACTTGATTCTTGGATCGACTAGCCGGAGACCTACTTTGACCTGAAAGGGTTTAGGAGCGCTCAAAAGGTCAAATTTGCACCTTTGAAGATGAAGGACCACGCCAAGAAATGGTGGAAGGCCCTTGTCGCCAGTGGTGAAGCTGATAACCTTGCGTGGGGTCAATTCAAACAACTCCTGCGACAAGAATTCTATCCGATGGGTTACCACGAGGAGACATGGGAACGTTGGCACAGATTGTACCAACGGCGCAACCAATCTGTTCAGGACTATACAACGGAGTTTCAGCAATAAGCAATGGTCATCGGCATCTCACAGTCTGATCCTCAGGTATTTCGGAAATACACATCTGGACTTCAAAAATCGATTAGTACTGAGCTAAGTCTGTTCGGCGTCTAAGACATTGCGACAGCGAGCACAACTGCTATGGCGATCGAGAAGAAGAACAAATCCCGCGGCGACAAAGGCACGAAGGATAGTGTGACCTCGACAAAAAGAAAACTGAGTCCGAAGAAAAACGCTTCGAAGTCGGGCACGGGTGCCTTGTGGGAACATTGTCAAGTCGTGGGACATACTAAGGACAAATGCTACAAGCTTCATCCTGAACTTCGATCAAAGAAAAACGGACTAGGGAAAAGAACAGCAACGAATACTGTGACATCACCCAACGAAGAAGTTATCCGAGTGAATTCGGTTGATGAGGCGGATAGGACCTTGTCTCTAATGGCAATGCCGAAGGAGAAGTTTTCGGATCCATTGAGCGACCATCACTCAACGGAGGACTTGTTCACTATCAACATCCAGGTGAAGCACGAAGTGGTCGCAGCAATATTCGATCGCAGAAGTCAGAAGAATCTGGTCTCCGCTGAACTGGTTCGGTGACTTGGTTTGAAGACAACCACACACCTGCGACCATATCCGCTGGGTTGGTTTACATCCCACATGAACCAACAAATCACGAGTCAGTGTGTGTTGAAGTTTGTGATCTCTACACGATATATCGATGAGGTGCAATGCGATGTTGTTCCTATCAATATCTGTATGATTGAGACGTTCAATTCCATCGGCGAGCGCAAGAGTATGACCTCACCAAAGACGGAGTTAAGTTCGTGATCAGTAGAGACATCCACATCAACACTTCAACTTAATTACCGCAAATTAAGCCAAACGAATTGTCAATGCATGTCACAAGTACGTGCTTGTCAAGATTCGAACCATTGGTCAAGATGATGGTACTCGACCAGTGTTGTCGTTGGCGTGCCGAGAGGATTTTGGTCGTTTGTCAGGACTGCTAGAGAAATACAGTGATCTGTTCGAGAGTACCCAGGGTCGTCCATCGAAACGTCAAGTCGAGCACGAAATTCAGCTCGTGTCCAATGTGACACTTCCCAATTTGAGTATGTATTGCAACTCGGTGTTGGCGAATGAAGAAATCAAGAGACAAATTAGTGAGTTGATGAACAATGGTGTCATTCAACCAAGTAGTTCATCTTGTGGATCTCCTGTGGTGTTAGTGCCAAAGAAAGATGGGACTTGGAGTATGTGCATCGACTACCGAGCACTGAACAAGATCACCATCAAGAACCGGTACCCCTTTCCTCGTATTGATGACCTACTAGACCAATTGAAGTATGATGTTGTCTTCTCCAAATTAGATCTTAAGTCAGAATATCATCAAGTCAACATCCGAGAGGAGAATACATGGAAGACCGCGTTCAAAACACGACAAGGTCTATTCAAATGGCTGGTCATGCCGTTCGGTCTTTGCAACGCCCCAGCAACTTTCATGCGTCTTATGAATGACGTATTGAGACAGTTCATCGATGACTTTGTGATCATTTACCTCGATGACATACTAGTTTATAGTCATTTGTGGGATGAGCACCTCACTTATATCGAAAAGGTGTTTGAACAGCTTCGGCGACATCGACTTCGCATCAACCGTAAGAAGTGTGAGTTCGGCCAGCAAACTTTACTTTACCTAGGATTCATGGTCGGCAACGGTATGTTGCAAATCGACCACGGATAAGATAAAAGTCATTCATGAGTGGCCGCGACCACGGACAGTTACATACGTGCACAGTTTTCTGGCCGTGACCATGAAAAGGAATTCATTCTCTGTTCGGAATTGTAATCCGATCCGAATAGATATAACTAGGCTTGTATGTTTAGGGTTAGTTAATTATATGAGTCTAATACATTTTAGGTTCTTGAGTCTGATATGTACTCATACGATTGGACTATAAATACCTTGTAATAGGTCTAGTTTAGATCATCGAATATTATTACAGCCTTGGATCATATATCCAGCATACAGTTCCTTTGACGTAGACAAGTGTGTCTAACGTTGGTTGGACGTGTAAAGTCCTCTTTGAAAGAAAGAGTTGTGTGATTATACCTTGATCCGTTTGAGACCTAGCCTTGGTTTTCGCACTAGGCTCACCCAGATGCTATTATGCGGAATAATGGGATCTTACTCGGAATTACCGAAACCCAAAGATGATTGAAAACACAGCTCAAAGTAATCGCCCAACTCTCAATCGAATTCACTCGGACAACTCCTCCTTCGGGTGGAGCGTAGTAGCTGTCGCTTTTCTCTTCCTTGGTCCGTTTCTCTTTGGTCGAAGTTCAGGATGAAGCTTATAGCACTTATCCTTTGTATGCCCAACAACATGACAATGATCACAAGAGATGCTCATACTAGACTTCGGAGTACTCTTCTTCAGACTCAACTTTCCTTTTGATGAGATTGAATTCTCCTTCTTGTTGTTGCGGGATTTATTTTTCTTCTCGATCGCCATAGCGGTCGTGCTCATGATCGTGATGTCCTGGACGCTGAACAGGCTTAGTGATCGTGCCCAAGAGGAATTTGTGAAGTAATAAACCGCAAGTGAATGGTTGAACGTTGAGCACTTGAGGGACGAATTCCACGAGGAACAAGCATATTCATCTTTCTAGCTTAATGGATCACTGATTAAGTCTAAACGAGTTTTAGGGTTGTTTTTCTATAACTAATTCTACTACTAAAACTATCAATCTAGGGTTTTAAAGCAGTAAATTGCAGGTATGAAATCTGGATTTATAAAGCAGGAATTAAAACCTAGAGCTTCGGGAATTCCATAACCATCCGGCGTAATTCTATCCAAGGTCCGAGCATTGAGTTAATTTCCATTGTTTTTCAAGACAAATTAAGTTTCCAGTTCGGGGCGTTGGGTCAACAGTCAGAGGATCGCTTCCACTGTCACGTTTGGCAAGAGCCTCTCTCCTGTTCAAGGTCTCACGTCAAAACACTAAGGACTCAAGAACTCCCTAAATTCTAGCTAAGGCTCAACTGTTACGTCTATTACTGAAATGAGAATTTAGGGTTTAGAGGAAGAAAACATTAGAAAATAACTCCAAAACTTGAGATCAAAACCAAGGAAGAATCACGCCTTCCGGATTAGGTCATTCCTAACCCTAGAAGGGATCTACTCGCAAAAAGCCATAGGAATGCAGAAATAACAATAAAAAATAAATAAAAACTCACTTGATTGCTTGAGAATTGAAGTTGCCATCCTTGCCGGCTTACAAAAGCAATAAAATAGAGAAGGGGCTCTAGTAAACTAAAACTAAACTAAGCTCTAATGGCTAGTATGTAAAAAAGCATGTCTAATTGAGCCAAAACCTTCCCTATTTATAGTACATAAGTCCTACAATTATCCAATTAAAAGTCAAGACTTATTTAGGAAGGAAATTGTCTCAGATTTGGACTTTAAACCGACTAACGGGTATGTTTTGGATTCAGAATTCGGGTTTCAGGCCGGATTCCTGTTTTTCAGATTTTCAGCATCTTCTTTCTCCACTTCGTTTCCTATCCAAACAATGTCGAAATAACTCCAAATTTGGTACATTTGTTCCCTGAATCATGATGAACACACTCTGTGCCAACGATCCCATCTCTCCTTGAGATAACCCATCGGGTAGAATTCTTGCAGTAGAAGTCATTCGAACTGACCCCACGCAAGGTCGTCAGCTTCATCACTAGCGACAAGGGCCTTCAACCAAGTCTTGGTGTGGTCCTTCATCTTCAAAGGTGCAAATTTCACCTTTTGAGCGCTACTGAAATCTCACAGGTCAAAGTAGTCTCAAGCTAGTTGATCCAAGAATCCAACTTCTCAGCATCGATCACTCCATCGTATATGGGTATTTCCACCTTAGCTTCGACCTTGAAAGATCCGACAACTAAAGAGGTGTTGGCGAGGTCGTCGGCCTTATGGTCATCTTCATCTTCATCTTCGTCTGGCCTGTGCAAGTCTTCGCCAATCTTCATGCCCTTAACCTTGCCTTTTGAAGCATCAACTTCAGAAGGTACAACCATGGCCTGCTGCTTAATCCAAGCAAGCACAGTATCCATATCGGCGGAAAATTTAACCACTTGTTCGGCTAGGTTAGCTTGAACGGAGGTATCGTCAGACATCTTCGGAGACGCAACTGTAGGAACCATCGAATGATCACCTGGAGTCTCACCGGAGGTTTTGTTCGAGTTGCTATGATACCAACTTGCTATGATACCATCCACAGGACAGGATAGTTGCTATGATACCAACATGATCTGATTCAAGCCTAGACCAGGTTTTGATCTAGCCTCGATCGAAGACTATTTGCTCTGATTGAAGTATAGACGGGCTTCGACTAAACTCAATCAGATGCTAATATGCAGAATAACGGGATCTTACTTGGAATTACTGAAACACAAGTTGATCGACAACACAGTTCAAAAGATAGCACAACTCTTTATTGAAAAGAGGGATCTTGTACACGTTGAACGTTAGGACGCACTCGCCTGCATCAATGAACTATGTGTCTAAGACTTAAATAGTTCAATGACTCTTCGATGATCTAAAACTAGAAATATTACAAAGTATTTATAGTCCAATCGTATGAATACGTATCAGACTCAATAACCGACTAAATGTATTAGACTCAGACAACTAACTAAACCTAAACAGATATGACTTAGTTATATGTGCATTGATCAGATTACAATTCCGACCAGAGATCGAATCGAGGTTGCGAACCCTGTCCGAGGTCGTGAAAACTTTCCACACTCAGCTCCAAGGTCGCAAATCCTTTCTGAGCTCGACTTAAAATATTTGACCTGAAGGACTCAAAGATCCTCCTAGATCAGGCTGTGCTAGTAGTCATGCCACACTTGACTAGACCCTTCCTGGGCCCTTTTTGTCCAATTTTTGTTTTTTTTTGTCTTAACTTATCCAAACTAACTCGTAATGCTCCCAAATTTTCTAGCCATGATACTTGGACCATAATGAGTAGAAATGTAAAATAATATTGTAAAAATGACATAAAAAGTCACATAAAATGTCATATCGAGAGATTTTTCAGCACGAAAATTGATGCAAACCTAGGGTAAAATTGCTACCACTTAAGCACTTATCTCTTGCTACTAGTACAATTTTAAAAACCTGTGATGTTACTTTTGATGTGATTATCTCTAGTGCTAAATTAGATATTTCAGGTCCTATAGGGACATCTGAAATCATCTTTGTGGAGGTTGATGATGATGACGATGGGAGTATCTATCCAGAGCTTTATCCTCCACTTGCTCAGCCAGATGAGCCAACATCACCTCCCTTACCCCCTGAAGTCCAATCCTAAGCCCGAGTTAATTTCACCTGTTGCCATTGATCCAGGTCCTTCGGCACCTCAACACATCACTTAGTGGCATCCCCCAGAGCAAATGAATGGGGACATGGATGAGCAGGCTACACGAATCACTACTTCTAGCTCTCATGCCACATTTTCTGCATTGGTCACCTCTTTTGAGCCCCATAATGTTGCCAATGTATTCACAGATATGAATTGGATTAATGTCATGCATGAGGAGTTGCATAATTTTGAGCACAACAAAGTTTGGATGCTTGTTGAACACACACCCCCCCCCCCATTGATCAAAATGTCATTAGGACCAACTGAGTGTTCAAAAATAAGAGAGACGAGCACGGCCATGTGGTCCATAACAAGACTTACTTAGTTGCTCAATTGTTTTCTCAAGTTGAGGGTTTTGATTTTTGATAAAACTTTTACTTGGGTTGCTAGACTTGAGTTGATTCGCATTTTGTTGGCAATTGTTACTTCCAAACATTTTAAACTTTTTATATGGATGTTAAAAGTGCATTTTTGAATGGATTTATCAATGAAGAAGTCTATGTTTTGGAGATAGATGGTTGAGTTGGATATGTCTCATCTTGAACTCTGGATCCTCAAAAATTTTGTTAAATGGAGTTCCTGGCAAACAAATTATTTGTAGAAGAGGTGTTCGGCAAGGTGATCCTCTCTCTCCGCTGTTGTTTGTCATAGTGGCTGATCTGTTATAATCTATTTTGAATGGTGCAAAGAATTTGGGTCTGCTTAGTCTTCCGGTGTCTATTGTGGAGTTTGAAGATTTCCCCATTGTTCAATATGCTGATGATACTCTCATTATAGTCAAAGCGGATGCTAAGGAATTATTTTTGCTTAAAGCTCTTCTTAACTCGTTTGCCAGTTCTATTGGTTTAAGAGTTAATTTTTTAAAATCTTTTTTAATCCCGATCAACTGTTCTGAAGATTTGACCAGGAACTTGGCTGGCATTCTTGGATGTCAAATTGGTTCCTTCCCGTTTTCTTACTTGGGACTTCCACTTGGAGTGACTAAACCAAGGGTTGAACATTTTGATAATGTCATTGATCGTATTAACAAGAGATTATCCGGATGGCAATTTTCCTACCTTTCTTTAGGAGGAAGGTTAACTCTTATTAATTCGGTGCTCTCTTCTCTTCCTATGTTTCTTATGTCAACCTTGAGAATACCTGTTTCTTTCATGAATAAAATTGATAAGATCATAAGAGCTTTTCTTTGGAAAGGTCAATCCAGTTGTTTAGGAGGTCACTGTCTGATTCTTGGGATAAAATTTGCAGACCTAGGAAGAATGGTGGTCTTGGGGTTATTAACCTGAAAACTCAAAACATGGCCCTTCTTTTGAAGTTCTTGTTTAAATTTTTTAATAAAGATTCAGCTCCTTGGGCTCAGCTTCTTTGGAATGCTTATTACTTTCAGGGTTTACCTTCAGATTCTCGGATGATTGGGTCCTTTTGGTGGAAGGACATTTTACATCTTTTGGTCTTTTTTAAAGGTCTTTTCTCCTATTCTCTAGGAAGAGGAGATACCTGTGATTTCTGGAATGATCTTTGGAGCTCAGAAATTCTATCACATAAATGACAGGAATTATACTCTTTCTCTTCCAGAAACTTCAAAGTTCAGGATTTTTGGAATTTTAACTTGGAGGTTGACTGCTTTCATCTTCCTCTCTCTGAATTGGCTTTTTCACAATTCCAGCAAATGTCCCTTCTACAACAGAATCATGTGGAAAATAATCATTCAAATGATGGCTGGTTCTTGCTATCTAGAGACTCCCTGAGTTTTGAAACTAGCAAGGTCTACAGAAGTTTGATGGGTGTTTGTCCTATACATCCCATTTTCAAAGTATGTTGGAAGAATCGTTGTCCTATGAAACTCAAGGTTTTTTTCTGGCTCTTTCTTTGGGAACGTCTGAATACTAGGGAGAGGTTATTCAGGAGAAATATGGTTATTCGTTCCTTGGACTGTGAATTATGTGAGGAGGGAAGTATTGAATCTCATTATCATATCTTTTTTAGATGTTGTTTTGCTAAACAATGTTGGGATTTCATCGGATTAAATTGGGCTGTGGACTGGTCGGTGAATCCTTCTCTCCTAGATATCATTCAGAACTTGCATGGTTTTCCTGCTTCCATTAAAGATTTTATCTTGGAGATTGTTATTATTGCCTTGTGGAACATCTGGAAGATTAGAAACAAGAAAATTTTCCAATTTCAGTCTCCTATTTTTTTGATTTGGAAGCTGGCCTTCAAGGATGATCTGTTCCTCTTGGCTCAAAGAGTTTCGGATAGTATTAAAATCAAAATTTTTTCTTGGTTGAATTTGTTGTAATCTGCATCTTGTAATTTGCTTTCTTTTTTGGTCTTTTGTAATCTTGCACTCTTCTTCTCTTTATATTTATATATATTCTAGCAGTAGGCTTCTTGCCTACTGCCTTCCATTCAAAAAAAAAACAACCACCTGGTTTTGAAAATCTGAACTTTCCAAATCATGTTTTCAAACTCTTGAAGGCTTTATATAGTCTTAAGCAAGCTCCCTGTACTTGGTATGATAATTTGCAATCATTTTTTTTGGAAAAGTGTTTTCAAATTAGCAAAGTCAAAAAAACTCTTTTCACCCTCAAGCATGATAGTTATTTCCTTCTCGTACAGGTTTATGTGGATGACATCATTTTTAGGGTTTCATCTCACTCTCTTGTTTCGAGTTTTTATGAGATTATGAGTAGGAAGTTCGAGATGAGCATGATGGGCGAACTTAACTACTTCCTTGGGTTTCAAATCAAGAAAATGATGTAATGTATTTTTTTGCACCAGTTGAAGTACACTCAGGACCTACTAAAGCACTTCTAGATAAAGGATTGCAAGCCGATTGCAATCCCAATGGGTTCAATGACTATGTTTGATCCTAACTTGGATGGAGAGCCTATAGATTATTGAGAGTACTGGAGCATGACCATCTCACTCCTCTACCTTACAGCCTCATGCCCTGACATTCATTTTGCTGTGTACTTGTGTGCACGGTTTCAGGCTTCCCTGCGTGCTTCTCACCGCCAAGCATTAAAGAGAATCTTCAGGTACATGCATCACACTCTTGACTTCAGTCTTTGGTACTCCTTTTCCTCTTCACTATATGTTAGGGGTTTCTCTAATTCAGATTTTGCCAGGTGCCGAATAGATAGAAAGAGCACTGTAGGCAAAAGTCCCTTCTTAAGCAATTATCTGGTTCCATGGCCATCTAGGAAGCAACATGTGTAGCTCAGTCCATAGCAAAGGCCAAATATATAGCATTTGGTAGCTGTTGTGCATATTCACTTTGGATGATCTCAACTTTGTATGATAATGGTCTAAAAATTGAGAATGTGCCTTTCTTTTGTGATAACACTAATGCAATAAATATTTCTAAGAATCCTGTCCAGCATAGTCGTACGAAGTGCATAGATGTGAGGTTTCATTTTCTTAGAAATCATGTAGAGAAGGGTGACATTACATTTTATGGATTTTGAACACCAACTAGCTGATATCCACTAGAAACTTGGATGGTTCTAGATTTGCTCACCTTAGGTCTGAACTTAGCATCATTCATCCATTTTGGGTTGAGCTGAGTGGGAGGTTGTTGCATGTGTATATTTTTGCATTTGTAAATTTCCTACATTTTCCTATTTCTAAATTCTACAATTTTCTAATTTTTTTTTTGTAGTTTTGCTCCATATTTATATTATATTTTTTATTTGAGTGTTCAATATGACATTTTCATGCATAGTTACCATGTCTAGGATTGCTTGATAGTTTAGGAGTTTTTTTTAGCAACCCATATTTGCTATATATCACTTCTAGCTAACATTTAGCAATTAGGGGCATTCATGCGATATTTCTGGAAATCTGCATTTTTATGCTTGAACTAAGCTAACACATCACTTTGCACATTCCTTGAACCAAATCTGCAGCTTGTGCTTTGATTCCTATAATTTTGTGTAGTATTGTGCTCTCAAGTCCAATTTTGGGCCCTTGCGTAAATTGATTAAACCAGGCACCTAGACCGCAAATATATGGTGCTCACATTGATGAAAGCTACTCATGTTTGGAAAGCTCAAAATTAGTGTTTTGTTTCCAATTAAGTGATCTCAACCACATACAAATTCAATAAGTAGCCTAAAATGAACGCTCAACTGTGTATTTTAATCAAATTGAATCAAAACTTTTGGTTCCACTTTGAACTTGGAGTATAGGGCACATATTTTTATTGATTCCTAGTTTAAGTAGTGCATTTATATCTCAACATGGCCTTTATATGTGTATATGTGGAAATTGGCGATTTTGAACCTCAAAGTGTGTATTTCTCATGTGATTGCTTGGATTTCCCAGACATTGTTTCTTCTAGCTATCTAGTAGTTTTTTTAAGAATCTTTAGTTCATTTCACTCATGTACAATCTTGCTATATATATTCATGTTCCCTTTGCATGGATTTATGCTTTTGATGCTTCATTTCGTGGTTTAAGGGCATATTTGACAAAACTGGTAGTTTTTTCACCAAAGCAACTTTCAAAAAATAAAAAAAAAGTGTTTCATACCCTTTTAAACTTCATGTATAATCTAAGGGGAGGGGGCAATTTCTTGATAATTAATTTGACAAAGGGAGAGAAAAATAATTTTCAAAGATTTTGATATTTTGAAAAACTTTGCATTCATGATCCGAGAGGATCTTCAGGTCGAGTTCGAGAAGGCTTTGCGACCTCGGAAGGCTTCGCGACCATGGATGGGTTCGCGATCTTTGAAGGATTCGATCTCTTGTCGGAATAGTAATCCGATCAATATACATATAACTAAGTCTTATCTATTCAATTTAATTAGTTGTCTGAGTCTAATATGTTTAGGTTATTGAGTCTGATACGTACTCATATGATTGGACTATAAATACTTTGTAATATGTCTAGTTTAGATCATCGAATACTATCGAGTCATAGAACTTATTTAAATCTTAGACACTTATAGTTCATTAATCGACGTAGGTGAGTGTGTCCTAACGTTCGACATATACAAGCCCTCTTAGAAATAAAGAGATGTGCAATTACTTTGAACTATATTTTCGATCAATATGGGTTTCGATAATTCCGAGTAAGATCCTATTATTCCGCATATTAGAATCTGGGCGAGCCTAGTGCAAAAACCAAGGCTAGGTCTCAAACGGATCAAGTTGGTATCAGAACGACTATCCTGTCCTGTGGATGGTGAAGACTCACCAGGGTTACAAAACCTTCGGCGAAACTCCAAGAGATAATTCGACGATTCCAGTAGCGTTTTCGAGCGCGCACGCCCGTGGCCGTGGCACTTGCATGCGTGTACGTGTCATCGCCAGAGCTGCGTTGCTGCCTCCGCATCCGCGCCGTTTCAAACCCAGTTCCAAGGCGCCCCGACAACGTTGGCAAAGCTACTGCACAGCAGCGTATATCACGTCGTCGTCGCCGCTGTTCCTCCTGCGCCCGACAAAGCTTCTCCCCGGCACAAGCCTTGTTGTCAGATTCCCCCTCGCTAGCTCCGCCTCTTAGCCTATTTAAACCCCTCCAGTGCTGTGTTAACTCCTCATCTCAGGACTTAGCCGTTTTTCCAGCAACCTCGCCGCTGTCTTTTTCTTCTCCGGCGAGCTGTTTTCGAGGCCACCGTCGCCAGAGCAAACCGTGGCTTCTCCTTCCAATTCAACTGCACCAGTGAGTTCCCCTCTTCCCTCTCTCCGTGTCACAGCTCCCAATTGCACCCCGACGATCCCCATCGCCGGTGATCGCCAGAAAAGCCCAATTGCCCTGTTCCCTCAATGCTATCAGATTCAGCCCGAATTAGCTCTCGTCCCAGTAGCAGAAACTGATCCTTATCCATTTCTTAGCAAGCCTGTAGAATCAAAATCCCCAATTGTGCTCAAATCGAAGAAATCCTGATATGGAAGTTCATCAGTTCACTGGACCTCGTCGCCGAGCTTCTCCGGCCATCCTCCAGTGAAATTAACCCCTCCAGCAACCTTGTTGTGCCCCAGAGATCGTTCTCAAGCTTGGAATTGAGCTCTTTTGCCTTGAATCAAAAATCCCCAAATTTCAGAGTCGTCTTCTCCGGCACAGTTCACCGGATTTCATCTCCGGCCACTTCAGCCGACACCACCTTGTCCCTTAGCTTTGCCTCAGCCTCCTGAGCAACTTTTCCTTCTAGCTCGACACCCATATCTGCCCAGATTGGAAGATGTGCCCTTGTCAAGTTTTTGTCCAGAGCTGTGTCTGTGCCGTGTCGCCACCGCAGTTCATCACCATATTTGGCCACCCTCTGGTCACTTTCTGTAACATCCTGAGTTTTGGGCTGAAAAGTTCTTTCTTAAAAGTCATGCATGCATATGTCTCTTCTAGATCAGCCAAATCAGCCTCAGCTTTATTCTGTTCTAGCCCTAAAATCTCCAAAATCTATCCTGTGACCCCAAGTCAAGATCTGACTCGCCAAATTTGATCTATCAGTTATCCTAAATCTAAAAGCCTTCAGAACCCAGATCCAATTTGTAACGCCCTGAGTTAGGGGTGAAAATTTCCTTTTTCATAAATAGCATGCATGCATGTATCTGTAGTATTAGCCAGATCAGTATCTATCCTAAGCCCTAAAATCTCCAAAATCTATCCTGTGACCTCAAATTAAGATCAGATTGTTCAGATATGATCTATCAGTTACTTTGAACTTAAAAGTCTTCAGAACCTAGATCCAATTCTATCTCTAACTCCCAGAATTATCAACTTCTTCTGTTTTCGAAAACAGAAATACCTTATATTGCCCAAATACCTTAAGTTTCAGAAATACAGATTTAATCAAAATCTTGACCAAGTTCAGACTAGATTATTCCTGGAATATGATCATGGGTATGTCAATACCTTAATCTAAAAAGTTGACAGCCAGATTTCATCATCTAGACTCTTTTTACAAATTAGTCCAAGAATTATCGCAAAATAGTCCTTATCTGTTATCTGAAAATCCAAAAAAAGGCTAAAATCTCCAGATTAACTCCAAATTCAGAATTTCTTCAGCAAATCTTCTCAAAATGCTATTTATCACAAGTTTCTCTTCTGTGCAGATATCAAAATCAAACCCAAATGCCAGAATTCGAAATCAATTGAAGCTCAGATTCAATTACCCTATTTTCAGTCTGTATCAAAGACTATTCAAATGTGCCAAATTTTATCAAATGTTCTTGCCAAATATTCTGTTGAATATAATCTGCTATATCAGTGAAATCAAATTCAGTTTAAACCTTCCAAATCTCCAGAATTACAGATCAGTCCAAATCAAGAAATCAGAAATTGCAATCAGGCCCCTAATTCGACCAGGGCAGTAGCCAGTGCACGACCAGGAGCTTCGCCGTGCATTTGCGCCGTGCTTGCTCGCCGCCGGCCACGCCTCGCCTGCGCCTGAGCTCGTACTCACTTGAGTTGCATGTGCACACGCGTCCACGCCCCAGCCATCGCCGTGGCAACGCCGTGGCAACGCCGTTGAACAGCTTGCTCCCGTGCGCGACCGTTGTCAGCATTTGCTTGCCACGTTGCTTTGCATTGCCAGCTCCAGTTGCCACTGCTTGCACCGCCCGACAATGTGGAGTTCCAAAGAGCCGACAAGCTGAGCAATAGTCACCTCGCCTGAGCACCGTCGCTTCACCGCTCGCCGTTGTTACTTCTGCGCCCGGCAACTCATATCAACTGACACCGATTTATTGCTGCTTAATCCTTGCAAGCTTCGCCTGGCCTATTTAAGCACTCCTGTGCTCAGTAGCTCCCTCCATACTTCACCAGAAACCAGCCAAGTTCCAGAATTTGCTCTTTTCGTTTTCTTCTCCGGCGAGCCGTCGAGGAAGCTCACGGTGCCAGCACTCTACAGATCATCTCCTGCCAAATAAACAACACCAGTGAGTTTCCCTACTCATTCTCTCTGTGTGATATCATCAAATTGCTCCCCGGTGACCTCTATCGCCGGTGATCGCCGGGATTGCTAAATGCCCTGTTCCGGCAATGCAGGCCAAATCACCTCGAATTAGCTCTCATTGCTGTAGAAGAAGTTGATCAGTGAGTCATTTCCAGCAAGCCTGTGCATCAAGATCTCCAGATTGAGCTCGAATCGAAGGTATCCCCAAATTCAAGCTCTACCAGAAAACCGGCGATCGTCGCCAGGCTTCTCCGGCCAACCTCCGGCCAAAGTGATCGTGCAGGTAGCTTCCTCTTACCCATATATCACTCCTAGAGCAAGGAATCGAGTTCAAACGGCCTGTGTTGGATATGCCCAAATCCAGTGATTCTTCTCCGGCGCCGATGACCGGAAAAACTTGTTCCAGCCATTTCAGCCCTCGAAACCTTGTCATTTAGATGTGCCTTAGCCTCCTGAGTATTTTTGTCTTCTAGCCCGACACCTAGATCGGCCTAGATTGGAAGTTACAGCCATGCCAAGATCTTGTCCAGAACTGATCTAGTGCAGCCAGTTCATCTCTGTTCATCATCGAATTTCTTGCTTTCCAGCCATTTCTTGCCCTAGATCCTGTTGACTTAATTGTTCCTGTTATCAATTCCTACCTCCCAGACAAAGTGGTGCATCATTTGGAGCTCCAGATCAAAAGTTATGCTAAGCCCTAGTTTTTGGCATTGTCAGCTCTATGCCAGAGCTTGCCAGCCAGTGGCATTGACCTTGTTTACCCACTTCTGGTTGTGTAATTTGAAATCCACTTTGTCCACTGAAATTGTAGAGTTGTGATCTACATTTTCTTCTACTACCACAACTTGAGATAAGCATCCTAGCTTTTCTTAAAGCTATGTCCAAGCCTTGATCCGAATGTCGATCTGTTGACATTCGCTGTTTTGATTAAACCAGCCACAAAATTGTTATCCCTATTGCAAACCTGAAACCCTAAGATTATCTAATCACCATCCTTAGCCAAATTCCTTGAAACCCTAGAATCTCGACTCAGTTCAGTTTGCAGTTCAACTTATCTCCAGTTTAGTTCGATCATTCTTGTTATGCATTTCTGCATATAAGTCATAAAACATTTTAATATTATAAGTAATTATTGTGTGTTTGTTTGACGTCGAGCAGATTCAGAAGCTGACTTTGAAGATTTTGCTGTGATCCGTCATCGACTGCTGTATTTTACGACGCGGAAGGCAAGTCATATCCTTGGTCATCTTGAACCTATATTTTAAATGTTGCTAAAACATAACCTTGAATATAGGCAATATTGCATGTGGATGATTGAGAATGGTTGATTTATCAATTGGCAGTAATGGACTGGTTATCTGTGAAATGTGAAATAAACAAGTTTTGAGCCATGAACTATTATATGTATTTATATACTTATATTCATGAAATAAAACCCCTAGCCGTGACCAGAAAAATGGTATGGATGGCTGTAGCACTGGAGGTGCTAGACTGCAAAGGAATGCAGGCACTAAAGGTGCAGGGTTGTGGATGGTCTGGTCATTGGCATATAAGGACTAGAACCTTGTGTTGCGCGTCTAGTGGCATGAACAACGTGCTAACCGCAAGCCTGGTATGGGACAGGCCTGAACAAGTAATTATGTGGATCGCACATGAAACCCCTGCATGAGATGTGTAGTGATGCACGATAAACACGGAGCGCGGCTCCCACACATATCACTGAAGGTGATCAAGCACGCTGACCCAGTAATGGGAATAAGCAAAGGGGTGGAGGTTTGGATACAACCTGCCACAACTGTGCCTCGCTGAGAGCCACAGGGACGGGGGTGAATTGTAAGTGATACATAACAAAAGTTCTTGTTATTTCCACCTTGCCGCTCACAGTATGAAGTGAGTCAGGGGTCCAATCATTTTGTTATGATAGGAAAGGTTTGAAAGTGGAATATCTTGCGGGTAAATTGGTACCTCTCTGCAGAGTTAAAAACGGATTCGAATACTCCGAGCTCCCGGGTTTATAGGAGTCTGCTTCGGTGGATTAAATCCACGGGGTGTGACACAAGTACTATTTTCTAAATAAAATATGTTTAAATCAAGATTACCCAAATGACATGTGTTGTCATGATAAGGAGTGCTGCCGTGGGCTGTCGTGTGTCGACGTGTCGCGGTAGTGCTATAATCTAGTGAACATGATTGATGATGTTATATTATGAAAAGTGCTGCCATAAGATGAGATGAGAAAGGAAAAGATTATTTTACAAATATCCATAATTCTTGACTAGTCTAAGTTCATATCATCACCACTATATGTATCTACTCTTACCTATGACTTGCTGAGTACGTAAGTGCTCACCCTTGCAACATTCAACTCAATAGATGGAGCCTACTTTGATCAAGATGATGGCACGGAATACTACGTGGATCCAGAAGGAGGAGAATCAGTTCCGCCAGAACCCTGAAGTGTGTTGTTCTGCCGTCAACTTCTTTTGTGGGAGGGTCACCTATCTTCTGCTGTGTAGTTAAATATTTTGCTAAACCCTGAATGCCTTGTAGGCATTGTAATCCTCTTTATGTAATATTAAGGCCAGCAGGCCACACTGCTTAATATTTTGTGAGTACTCTGTTGCAATGTAATATACTCCTGTGTTTGACTCATCCTGGGAAGTCAAAGGTTTGTGAGAATGGGACTAGCTGCAGCGAGCTAGGTCTCTACAGGAGTAGTCATTGTCCCAGTCTCGGGGCGCGACACAATTCTATCTCTAACTTCCAGATTTATCAACTCCTTTCTGTTTTCGAAAACAGAAATATCTTAAATTACCTAAATACCCTAAGTTTCAGAAATTCAGATTTAATCAAAATCTTAGCCAAGTCCAGACCAGATTATTCTTGGATTATGATCAAGGGTATGCCAATACCTTAATCCAAAAAGTTGGCAGTCAGATTTTACCATCTAAACCTTTTTCGCAAATCAGTCCAAGAGTTATTACAAATTAGTCCTTATCTGATATCTGAAAACCCAAAAAGGGTAAAATCCCCAGATTAACTCCAAATTCAGAATTTCTTCGACAAATCTTTTCTAGATGCTATTTGAAACAAGTTCTTCTTCTGTGCAGATTTCAAGATCTCATCTTAATTACCATAATTCGAAATCAATTGATACTCAGATTCAATTACCCTAAAAATACCCTATTTTCAGTCTGTATCAAAGACTACTCAAATGTGCCAAATTTTATCAACTGTTCTTGCCAAATATTCTGTTGAATATAATCTGCCAGATCAGTGCAATCAAATTCAGTTTAAACCTTCCAAAACTCCAGATTCGCGGATCAGTCCTTTTTCCAGATTTTCTAAAAGCCAGAAAAGGCAAAATGTTGCAAATCATCTTCAAATTCAAATCTAATTCAGGGAACACCTCCCAAATGCTTTTCAACACAAATTCTTCTTATATGAGTATCTCAAAATCAAACCCTAAATCCCAGAATTCGAGATCAATAAGATTCAGACTTATTTTACCCTAATCTACTCTGTTTTCAGTTCATATCAAAAGTCACCCAAATGTCTCAAACTTTATCTCCTAGCTGTGCCAAATCATCTATTGAATTAAGTATACCAAAACAGCAGAATCAATTCCAGATCAAATCATCCAAATCTTCAGATTTACAATTCAGTCCAAATCAAGAAAATCAAATATTGCAAATCAGCCCTTTTCGACCAGGACAGCAGCTGCTGTGCACGACCAGAGATCGCCGTGGTTTCCTTGCGCCGTGTTTGCTCGCCGCCGGTGAAGCTTCGCTGCACTCGTGACCGTGCATGCTTGTGTGTACGTGTCCTTGCTTCAGCCGTGCCGTGGCAACGCCGTGGCAGCACCGTTGAACAGCATTTGCTCCTGTGCGCGACCAGCAACAGGCTTTTGTCAGCAACACCGCGCCACATTGCTTACTTTGCCAGCCCTTGTCGCCACCGCTTGCTACAGCCTTGCAAAGTCCCGATGAACCGACACTGGGATCAGCTGCGAACTTGCCGCCGTCGCATCACCGTTCTTCGCTGTGTCTTCGCCGCTGATGTTCAGCACGCAACCAGTCACCTTCCCAGCTGCCAAATCACTTCGTTGTCCCTTCTTTGTAGCATTGCCTGGCCTATTTAAGTGCTCCTGTGCTCAGCAGCTCCCTCAAACCTCACTGGAAATCATCCAAGTCTCAGATTTTCTGTCTTAGTCTTCTTCTCCGGCGAGACCAGCTCGAGGCCTCACGGTGACAGCCTCAACCGCAGCCTCAACCACCAAATTGACAGCACTAGTAAGTTTCCCTCGCCACTCTCATCGTGCTGTAGCATCTAATTTAACTCTCATGCATTTCATCGCCGGTGATCGCCGGAAATGGCTGAAATTCGAAGAATGCCCTGTTCCGGCAATGCAGGCCAAATTACTTCGAATTAGCTCTCGATCCTGTGAAGGAAGATGATCAGTGACCCATTTCCAGTAAGCCTGTGTACTTAAATCTCCAGATTGAGCTTCCATCGAAGCTTTCACCAATTTTGAGCTTCTCCAGAAACCGGCGATCGTCGCCAGGCTTCTCCAGCCATCCTTTAACAAAATTGACCATCCTAGTAGCTCCCTTATACTCCACAGATACTCCCTGAGCTTGGAATTAAGTTCAAACCCTCTACAGCAAAAACCCCCAAATCCTATGTCTTCTTCTCCGGCACAGTTCACCGGAAAAGTTTTCCCGGCCGTTTCAGCTCAAATCACCTTGTCCACCGTGTGTGCCTTAACCCCCTGAGTATTTTTGTCTTCTAGCTCGATCTCTGAAACTGCCCAGAATTCAAGTTATAGCCATGCCAAGATCTTGTCCAGAACTGCTCCAGTGCAACCAGTTCACCTCAGTTCATCACTGAATTTCATCACTTTCCAGCCATTTCTTGCCCTAGATTCTGTTGACTTAATTGTCCCTGTTATCCTTGCCTACCTCCCAGACAAAGTGGTGCATCATTTGGAGCTCTAGATCAAAAGTTATGCCAAGCCCTAGTTTCTGGCCATGTCAAGATCAATGCCAGACTATGTCAGTCAGTGGCATTGGCCCTTTTCACTTCCTTCCATATGTGCATTTTGAGCATGACCTTGTCCCTTAGATTCCTGAGGTTGTGATCAGCATTTTCTTCTTCTATCACAACTTGATTTGAGCCCTTGAATTATATTTGCCGCTAAACCTTAATTTTTGACACTGTCTCAGTGCATGCCAGCCAATGGCATTGGCCTTGTTTACCCACTTCTGATTGTGCATTTTGAAAGCCACTTTGTCCACTGAATTTGTAGAGTTATGATCTACACTTTCTTCTACTGTCATAACTTGAGATAAGCTCTCTAGTTTTCCTTGAAGTTATGTCAGAACCTTGATCCAAATGTCAATCTGCTGACATTCGTTGTTTTTGATCCAACCAACCGCAAAACTGATGTTCTTATTGCAACCTTGAGATCCTAAGAGCATCTAACACCCATCCTTAGCCAATTCCTTGAAACCCTAAACTCTCGACTCAGTTCAACTTGCAATCTCAATTATCTCCAGTATCGTTCAGTTATCCTTGTTAAGCATATCTGCATATAGATCCTAAATCATTTTAATATATAAGTAATATTTGTGTGTATTGTTTGTTTGTCGTCAAGCAGATCCAGAAATCAAGTTCGAGGACTTCGCTGTTGACCCGTCATCAACTGCTGTTTCTTACGACGCGGAAGGCAAGTCATATCCTTGGTCATCTTGAACCTATATTTTAAATGCTGCTAAAACATAACCTTGAATATAGATAATATTGCATGAGAAAGATTGAGAATGGTTGATTTATGAATTGGCAGTACTAGACTGGTTATCTGTGAAATGTGAAATAAACAAGTTTTGAGCCATGAACTATTATATGTATTATTATACTTATATTCATGAAATAAAACTCCTAGCCGTGACCAGAAAAATGGTATGGAATGGCGGTAGCACTGGAGGTGCTAGACTGCAAAGGAATGCAGGCACTGAAGGTGCAGGGTTGTGGATGGTCTGGTCACTGGCATATAAGGACTAGAACCTTGTGTTGTGCGTCTAGTGGCATGAACAACGTGCTAACCGCAAGCCTGGTATGGGACAGGCCTGAACAAGTACTTATGTGGATCGCACATGAAACCCCTGCATGAGATGTGTTGTGATGATTGATATGGAGGCTGACTCCCACTATCACTGAAGGTGATCTGACATTAGACCCAGCAATGGGGAAATGAGTAAGGGTGGGGGTATAGCCCGCCACAACTGTGTTTCGCGAGAGATCCACAGGGTCAGGGGTGAATTGTGAGTAAAACATAACAAAAGTTCTTGTTATTTCCACCTTGCCGCTCACAATATGAAGTGAGTCAGGGGTCCAATCATTTTGTTATGATAGGAAAGGTTTGAAAGTGGAATATCTTGCGGGTAAATTGGTACCTCTCTGCAGAGTTAAAAACGTATTCGAATACTCCGAGCTCCCGGGTTTATAGGAGTCTGCTGCGGTGGATTAAATCCACGAGGTGTGACACAAGTACTATTTTCTAAATAAAATGTGTTAAACCAAGATTACCCAAATGACATGTGTTGTCATGATAAGGAGTGCTACCGTGGGCTGTCGTGTGTCGACGTGTCGCGGTAGTGCTATAATCTAGTGAACATGAATGATGATGTTATATTATGAAAGGTGCTGCCATGGGATGAAGTATGAAAGAAAAAGGTTATTTTACAAATATCCATAATTCTTGACTAGTCTAGGTTCATATCATCACTACTATATGTATCTACTCTTACCTATGACTTGCTGAGTACGTAAGTGCTCACCCTTGCAACCTACAAATCAGTAGATGGAACGTTCAATGATCAAGATGAAGGCATGGAGAACTTCGTGGATCCAGAAGGAGGAGAATCAGTTCCGCCAGAGCCCTGATGTGTGTTGTTCTGCCGTCTACTTCTCTTTGTGAGTGGGTCACCTATCTTCTGCTGTGTAGATGTTATTTTGCTAAACCATGTATGCCGTGAAGGCATTGTAATCTTCTTATGTAATATCAAGGCCAGCAGGCCACACTGCTTAACTATTTTGTAAGTTACTCTGTTGCAATGTGAATATACTCCTGTGCTTGACTTATCCTGGGAAGTCAAGGGTATGTGTATGCTTTGCATATATGAGTCTAGCTGCAGCGAGCTAGGTCTCTACAGGAGTAGTCGTAGTCCCAGTTTCGGGGCGCGACACTTTCAGCCCTTGATCCTGTTGAATGATTTGATCCTGTTATCAAGGCCTAACTCCTAGACAAAGTTGTGCATCAATTGGAGCCATGTATCAAAAGTTAAGCTTTGCCCTAGTTTTTGGCAATGTCTGCACTATGTCAGTGCATGTCAGCCACTGGCATTAGCCTTGTTTGACCCCTTCTGGTTGAGCAATGGAAATGCCACTTTGTCCCCTAGATTCCTGGAGTTGTGTTCTACATCTTTCTCTTCTGCCACTTCTCCAGAAAACCTACCTAAGACCAGCTTATGGCTATGTCTAGCCGTGGACTGAATGTCGGCCTTTGACATTCAACTTCTTTTGAGCCCATCTCTTCGACCAGCACCCAAGTGACTCTGTCCAAATCTTTTCCCTTGCATGCATGATATATGTACTTATTATTTTCTATTGCAACTATTTTATGTATGCTTATGTAGTGTATGTATTGTATTGCTTGTGTCCGCCGCAGAGCCCGAAGCTGAAGGAGCGGAAGAAGTCTTTGAAGATTCGTCCGAATAATTAGACCCAGCAGTGCAAGGCAAGTCTCAACCCCTTGATCATGTCTCGCCTAATATTTTCAAATGAAGTATATTAGTTGTTTTCAAAGTATATGCGTGCCTTATATTCAAATGAGAGTATGTTCAAATAATGTGGTTAGATATAACCTAAATGATTGTGAAACCCCTCTTGTGATTGAATACCCATGCACCCTTGTCACCCTAGGATATATGCTTAGAATTATGCTTATGCTTGAAAACTTATGCTAAATATCAAATGGTCGCTTATATGAAAAACATGTTTGAAATCCCTTTTGTGAAATGAAATGTGAAATAAGAATTGGTAGTGAGGATTGGTTTGGATGGTGAGGGTGCGGTGCGCACCAGGGAATGTGGATGGCTCCTCACTATTAATTCATAAGGACTAGAACCTTGTGTTGTGCCTCTATGCGGCATGAAAAACGTACCAACCACTTGCCTGGTATGGGACAGGCACGACTTAGTAGCTTTTTGGTATTAGCAGTTCCTTGCATGGTTTGTCAGTCTGGTTTCTCGCGTGGAGAAACTGGTTGGACGCAGTTCGTCCGTGAGTGATGTGAGTTTAGAAAAAGTATGAGAGGAAAAGGTGGAAAGAAGGAAGATGCCCTATGCCTCTGATTAAGTCGTGCGCGGTTGTAATCATGACGGTCAGATGTCTCGCGTGGACAGACCAAGGCTATGTGTCCTGCGGGAACATAGGCCAAAGGCTAGGAAGTAAGGCAGTGGGGAGGACCCACAACGGTACTTGAGACTGAATTGCCTATTTACCGGGCGGGGATACTGTTAATACTGAACTGCAAAAGCGTTGTGTGATCTCGGCCTTGTCACATGCGTATAAGTCGCATGGAGCTGTTCCGACTTGAAAGCCCAGTGAAGAAGTGGATTTAAAAAGAGGTACACCTTTGCAAAGTGTAAGAAAAGTATCGGATACTCTGTACTCCCAGGTCATGGAGTATGTTCGTGGTGGATTTATCCATGTGGTTCAGCACAAGTAAATATTTGGAATGTTTTCATAATATGGGTTGATAAAAGTGATGACTCATGGGAGACCATCACATAACAATTTCTTAAAGTCTATTATAAGATTTCTAAAACCCTGCTGTTGAAAATAAAACCCTTTTTTAAGAAATCAAAGAATTGAAATCTACACTATTTATAATTATAAGACTTAAACCCTTTTCTTGATCACTCCTCATCTATATACCTGCATTCTTGTAATGAGACTTGCTGAGCATTGTGTAAAAACATGTTCACCCTTGCCTTTACAAACAAATTCAGAAGAAAAGATTCGAGGATTCTGATTTCCTTGGCCTTGAGCGCCAAGAAGAGGAAGGAACCTTTCCAGACGATTTGAGCTTCTAGGAGGGTCATGAGCCAAGTTGAGTCCGATGTGGAGGAAGCCCTTCCAGAGCCGCTGCAGAAGGAAGTGAAGACCATTGTGGTTGCTTTTTGTGTTGTTTTTCTGTGTTCGGTACTTCGATACCGATTCTTGATTTTGAAAAACTCTCTACTTTTGTATCAACTTTAATTAATGCCATCCTTGGCATTATGATATTGTAATAGTGGTCCTCGTGACCTTGTACTTGTTTTATCTACCTGCTTTACTGTTTAAAGTGAATCATGTTGTTGTCAGCTTGTGATGTACCTTTCTGTGCGCAATCCACCTGGGCGGTTGCCACGGGATTCCTCAAAGGAGGGTCCCACATACAGTGATCTATTCAAGAGTACCCAGGGTCGTCTGCCGAAACGTCCAATCGAGCACAAAATACAACTCGTGTCTGATGCGACACTTCCCAATCTAAGTATGTATCGCAACTCAGTATTGGAGAATAAAGAGATCAAAAGAAATTTTAGTAAGTTGCTAAACGATGGTGTCATTCAACCGAATAGTTCACCTTGTGGATCTCCTGTGATGTTAGTGCCAAAGAAATATGGGACTTGGCGTATGTGCATCGACTACCGAGCATTGAACAAGATCACCATCAAAAACCGGTACTCCCTTCCTCGTATTGACGACCTGCTTGACCAATTGCAGCATGTTGCATGCTGTCTTTTCAAAATTGGATCTTAAGTCAGGATATCATCAAGTTAGCATCCAAGAGGAGAATACGTGGAAGATTGCGTTCAAAACGTGACAAGGTCTGTTTGAATGGCTGGTCATGCTGTTTGGCCTCTGCAACTCTCCAGCAACTTTCATGCATCTTATGAATGACGAATTGTGATAGTCAATCGACGACTTTGTGATTGTTTACCTCGACGACATACTTGTCTATAGTCGTTCGTGGGACGAGCACCTCCTTCATGTCGAAAAGGTGTTCAAATAGCTTCCGCAACATCGACTTCGCCTCAACCGTAAGAATTGTGAGTTTGGCCAACAAACTCTACTATACCTGGGATTCGTGGTCGGCAACGGTATGTTGCAAATCGACCCGGATAAGGTAAGAGTGATCCGCGAGTGGCCTCGACCGTGAACAGTTGTGGAAATGCGTAGTTTTGTGGGAACATGCCAATACCTTCAGAAGTTCATATGACACTTTTCGATCGTGGCTTCTCCGTTGCATGCATTAACCAAGATCGACCAGAAGTTTGAGTGGACAGGGAAACATGAGGACATGTTCTCTTGCTGAAGAGGAAGATCAGTGAAGCTCCTGTTCTAACTTTGTCGAATCTACAGAAACCATTCGAGCTAGAAACCGATGCCTCAGGTTATGCAATGGGCGAAGTGCTCATACAAGAAGGTCGACCAATAGCATATCACTCTGAGTTATTTCAGGGAGCTCAGAATAATTACTCAACCTACGACAAGGAGTTGTGTGCACTACATCATGCCGTAAAGCATTGGCGGTGTTACCTTTTGGGTAAAGAGACTATTGTCCACACCGACCACCAGTCTTTGCAATATTTGCAAACTCAATCGAAGCTACAGCAAGCTCGACATATGAAGTAGATGTCATATCTATAGTAATTTAACCTTGTGATTAAGTACAAGAAGGGCGTACACAATAAACTGGCCGACATGTCGCGACCACCAGTTATGACCCTCTGCTTATCAGCGTTCATGCAGACGAGCCCTAATGTCATGCTGACTATGCCACAATGTACAGTGAAGATCCTGATTTTTGATCAGCACTAGCTAAGCTTGAAACAGAGAAACCAACGAAGTTCATTTGTCGAGAAGGACTCTTGTACAAAGGCAATTTACTTTGTATACCTCGTGGAACACCTCGAATTCAATGGCTATGAGAAGCGCATACAGCGAAAGTGCCTAGACACTTTGGGGTTACGAAGACTTTGCAAAATCTTCATCGACATGTCTTCTGGCCGCGAATGCAACAAGATGTGGCTAGTTTTATTCGAGGTTGTGGTCTCTGCAGCATCTCGAAACCGACAAACCAAAAATTAGGTTTGTATACTCCTTTGCTAGTTCCATCGCGACCATGGGAAAGCATGTCCATGGATTTCTTGGGAGGATTGCCTAAGACCCGACGTGGCAACGACTATCTCTTTGTGGTCGTTGATTGGTTCTCCAAAATGATTATTCTCATACCTTGTCTAAAGACTATCATGGGAGAAGAAGCACCTCGGGTATTCTTTCAGCACGTTTGGACACATTTTGGACTGCCGACTTCTATTGTGTCTGATCATGATACCCGATGATCACACCTAAAACGGTGTGATTTTGTAATACCGCAAGTGAACAGTTGAATGTTGAGCACTTGAGGGTCGAATTCCACCAGGAACAAGTGCATTCGTCTTTCTAGCTTAACGGATCACTAATTAAGTCTAAAAAAGTTTTGGGGTTGTTTTTCTATAACTAATTCTACTACTAAAGCTATCAATCTAGGGTTTTAAAGTAGTAAATTACAGTTATGAAATCTAAATTTATAAAGCAGGAATTAAAACCTAGGGCTTCGGGAATTCCATAACCATCTGACATAATTCTATCCAAGGTCCGAGGATTGTAAGTTAACTTCCATTGTTTTCCAAGAAAAATTAAGTTTCCAGTTCGGGGCGCTGGGTGAACAGTCAAAGGATCGCTTCCACTGTCACGTTTGGCAAGAGCCTCTCTCCTGTTTAGGGTCCCGCGTGAAAACGCTAAGGACTCAAGAACTCTCCTAAATTCTAGCTAAGGCTCAACTGTTACGTCTATTGACAAAACGAGAATTTATGATTTAGAGGAAGAAAACATTAGAAAATAACTCAAAAACTTGAGATCAAAACCAAGGAATAATCATGCCTTCCGGATTAGGTCATCCCTAACCCTAGAAGGGATCTACTCACAAAAACCCATAAGAATGCAAAAATAATAATAAGAAATAAATAAAAACTTATTTGATTGCTTGAGAATTGAAGTTGCCGTCCTTGCCGGCTTACAAAAGCAATAAAATAGAGAAGGAGGCTCTACTAAACTAAAACTAAACTAAATCCTAATGGCTAGTATGTAAAAAAACATGTCTAATTGAGCCAAAAACTTCTCTATTTATAGTACATAAGTCCTAGAATTAACCTATTACAACTCAAGACTTATTTAGGAAGGAAATTGTCTCAGATTCGTACTTTAAACCGACTAACAGGTCTGTTTTGGAATCGGAAATCGGGTTTCAGGTCGGATTCGGGTCTAATTTCGGGTCGGATTGCTGTTTTTTTAGATTTTCAGCATCTTCTTTCTCCACTTTGTTTCCTATCCAAACGATATTGAAATAACTCCAAATTTGGTATGTTTGTTCCCTGAAACATGACGAACACACTCGTGAAAGCGGATTGTAAAAATGTTCTAAAAAGTCACATAAAATGACGTATCAAAGGAATTTTAAGCATTATTTTTACACATTTTCAATACTAAGCCTAGGGTAAAACTCTACCAAATTAAGACTTATCACCCGGTTCCTTACTCACTTTTTGCGATCACTCTGGACGATGATGGACACAAAGCTAAAGAGGAGTACCACTTTTCATCCTCAAACTGATGGTCAATCCGAGGTGGTAAATCAAACAATCGTTCATCTCTTGAAAGGATATAACTCTAAGCATCCGAAGACCTTGTATGAAAGTATACCGTATCTGCAGTTTGCTTTTAATCGAGCAATACATGGTTCGATTGGAAAGTCGCTCTTTGAGGTTTGTTTGGGATTTCTACCATAAAGTCCATTCGACATGGAGTTTGTCATCCCGACCTCAGCGCAGAACAGCAAGGAAGCCTCTGATCAGGATGGAGCACAAAAGTTCCTAAAAAGTATTCAAGGGCTCCATCGTGCGGTTAAACAGAACTTGTTGAAAGCTCAACTCAAGTACAAGGAGCGAAATTATCAGCACCGAGTTGATGCTCAATTTAATGCAGGTGATATGGTATGGCTACATTTGAGTAAGGAGAGACTTAAAGGTGAAGGTAAAAAGCTAAAACCAATTCGCTATGGTCCTTTTCAGATTTTGCGGAAAGTTGGTACGAATGCTTGTCAGCTCGAGTTACCCCCATACATAAATATTTACTCGGTTGTCAATGTGGAACACCGCAAACTCTTCGAGCCTTTAATGTTGGATGATGAGTCAGATACCATAGTACCATCTGTTGAAGACTTGGTCTATCAACGAGAAGAATCTCTACCTGACGACGTGATCTTGGAGAAGAAGGAGACAACCACCTACAGCGGTACACGAGAGTCTTTTCGTATCGGACGGAAAGGTCAGCGAGCACGTGTGGCAATGTGGTACACCCAAGAAGATGGTCAAGCTCAATTCCCACATCTCCAGTTTTGATCAAAGGTCACAACGGGAGTTGGCTCCTTCTCAACAAGGAAGTCATGATCCGAGAGGATCTTCAGGTCAAGTTCGAGAAGGCTTTGCGACCTCGAAAGGCTTCGCGATCATGGATGGCTTCGCGACTTTAGAAGGATCTGATCTCGGGAGGATTTGATCTCTGGTCAAAATAGTAATCAGATCAATATACATATAACTAAGTCTTATCTGTTCGGTTTAATTAGTTGTCTGAGTCTAATACGTTTAGATTATTGAGTCTGATATGTACTCATACGATTGGAATATAAATAGTCTAAGTCTAATACGTTTAGATTATTGAGTCTGATATGTTCTCATACGATTGGAATATAAATACTTTGTAATTGGTCTAATTTAGATCATCGAATACTATCAAAGAGTCATAGAACTAATTTAAGTCTTAGACACTTATAGTTCATTGATCGATGTAGGCGAGTGCGTCCTAATGTTCGACGTGTACAAACCCTTTTGAAAATAAAGAGTTGTGAAATTACTTTGAACTGTGTTTTCGATTAACTTGGGTTTCAGTAATTCCGAGTAAGATCCCGTTATTCCACATATTAGAATCTGGGCGAGCCTAGTGCGAAAACCAAGACTAGGTCTCAAATGGATCAATTCAAGAGACTAAAATTTCAAAATCTTTGACATGTTTAAAAAACCTTAGATGCTCTTTGGGGTGGGGGGAGGGGGGGTTTGCATGTGTCCATATATTTCCTCACCCTTGTGTATCATCCTCATGGTCATGTGTCTTTATTCTTTGTCTATATTTTGGACCATGTTTTTTGAGCGTCATTTCCTATATTCAAAATTTAAATTTATTCAATTCAAAAGGTTGTGAAATCACTTAGGAAGGGGAAGATTGTAAACCCCAAGTGATTGACTAATTTTGAGTGATGTGTGATTTGACTTTATTTTGAATTGTTTTGGATACATCTCCTTGTGTTTGTTTATATTTTCATTATATGTGAATAGTGCTATGTCATTGATTTTCTTGGTTTTGGTGCATGTTGCAAGTATATCAGAGTTATAATACACTTGCAGCAAGAATGAGCCATTGGAGTAGCGCTCAAGGAGTTGGAAACTCGACTAGTTTGGGAGATGCCAGTGATGCTAGCGACTTACGAGAAAACTAACCATGGTCATTCTAATACCTGAATGTGGTGTTGCACCAAGATTGCTGAAGTAACTTGAGTCAAGCGAAGTGTGGAGGTTGCAGGTCGAGGTTCAAAATGGGAGAGACTTTCCAGCATGTGGTGAGCTATTCAACATTGAGGTGGACACATAGTGGCATCATGGCGAGCACAAGTAGTCCTCATGATGTCAGAGGAATCATCGAGATGGTTTATGGACTCCGCATAAAAGCTTATGTAAAAAGTTCTTCTTGTAAACTAATTCTGTGCTAATCTAGACTTGATCTCACAAAAGTGTGAATAGGAAAGTTGTAAAGATCTAAGTGAGCTTTCCAACATATCCAAGAACATCTAAATCCGAATTTAGATGATGAAGTTATGACTATTATAGTGCCTATTGTTTAGAAAATACTATAATTTTGAAATTTGTAAAGTCGAGTGATTAAGAATTGGCCCAAATTGGCCTTCGGACTCAAGCTTCCACCAGTTGTTTGGTTTAGTCCCACCTGAGTTGTAGAGGCTACCTTAGGTATAGACCAACTATATATAAGATGGGGGAATACTAAGGAGAGTTTTCAACCCTTAGAACAGAACTCTTTGGCTATTCTACTTAGTATTTTCGAGAGCTTTGTGAACTAGAAGTTGAGGATTGTATTCATTGAGGTTTTTACTTCTTTCTTGGATATTTTGGAAAAAATAATCTTTTAAATTTGCTTAAGAGTTAAACTTTCCTTGTCTATTTGAATTGTTTTGGTTGGTTTTTGCAACCCCTCCATTTCTATTTGATTTACATGGTTATTTAAATTTCTATTCGTATTTGTTTAAATACTAGCAATTAATTGTTATTTTCAAGCAAGCTAATTTTTTTCCTACTAACCCATGCTTGTTTACTTTACTACAAGCCACTACCACTTGCTGTAATGAAGGAGTGATTTGGATATTTCATTTGAGATCTTTTTGTTTCAGTGTTTATTTCTTGCAAGGGAACTCTCTAATTCATGTGTGTTTTGTTTCTCTTTTGTTTCTTCTTTTACTTTTTTGTTATATAAAGAATTTTTGGATACTTAGAAAGGTGACGCCAGTATCTGGGATAGGAATACTTGATGTATCCGATTACTCCTAACATCTCCATACTATCTATTGGTTCCTTTGCTTGTCTTTTGGGGCTTAAATTTGCAGAATGATTCATCCCTCTCTCAATTCGCTATGCTAGTCTTTCAGAGGGATCCACAGATATCTCTCCTATTATATGAGAGAAGCAAACTTCATATTGATCATTCATATTCCTCTACATGGTTCATAGCATATTCGAATTTTATCTTTATAACCACCCGATAAATATTAGTGTTTGATAGTACCAAAGAATATTAGTACACATGTAGTAAATCATGATGATCTCAAGTCTAAGAATCAATAGTAAAAATTATTTGAAACTTATATAATAATCCAACAATGCCTCAAAATGAGTTAATCTAACACAATATTTTTAATATGTGTCCACATTATTAATTTGATATTTCACATCTATATTCTGTCAAACATGATCATCAATTAAGACATGTGCTGGTTTATTAATTATTAATGTTCTATCTAATGATAATGATAAGAGACTATATAGAATAACATTACTAAATAAGTTAAGAGTTTCACGAAAAATCACACAATTACTGATAAAAAAGATGATACTTTGTTCAAGAAACTGAATAATATACTATTGAAAGGTTCACAAATATAACAAGGATAAACTATCTCTATGATTGCTTATAAGACATATCACTAACAAAAAAAAAACTACCCATTAACAAATCATTAAAAAAATCTAAAATATAGTTCCGAACAATCATCAACCTGGATTATATCCCTAATTATATTTGTTTAAGTTCAAGAGAAAAGAAGAATATGACCATATGTTGAGTGGTCATAGTATATTAGTATGTTTCACATGCAATAGTTAGTGGCAATGGTATGTTTCACATGGAATCATTAATTAATACATAGTGTACCCCAGATTCAGTAGTAGTTCTAACAAGAGATGATCTTCTGATGTTGAAAACAATGGCACAAATGTGCTGTTCAGACTCTCTATTCAGAGTGCAAATTGAGATGGTTGAGTTGAATTTCTCGCCCGCCTTTCGATACCATCGGAAGTGTTGATTTCTAATTGACAATTGAAATGGATCTTCAATTAGAAATTACTGCACAAACATGCCGCTCGGGCCGTATCTTTTTAGAGTGTAAATTGAGATGGTTGAGCTGCAATTCTTGCCCACATTCTGAAAGTGTCAATTTCTAACTGGATGAGATGCCCCAAATAACAATTTTTGCTATGTACTGTAGTATGTGGATATGGTTTGAAATTCTTATAACTGGATTATACAAGGAAAAACAAATTCTTTGTTGGCACATTTTCTCTATAAACAAAACAACAAAACGTGATACAAAAATCTTTGAGATTTCATTAGCAAGTAAAATAATTAGAAAATCTCAAAAATGTGTCATTTAAGAGGTTCAATTCCAAAATAAGAACCTTTCAATCTCCAGATAAGTAGGATCAACTAACTTACATAATTGAAATATGACAATTTCTGGAGTTATGCCTAATTTGTATTTATGTTAATGTAACAAGAAAATAATAGTTTAGACTTTCTTTGTTTTAATAATAATCAAATATTCATATCAGTGTCAGAAAGTTGAAAAGTTGGAAAGATGTAACTAACTAAATTGTTTGCCCCCCACAAACGATAAAGCACTATATTCATATTCATGAGGCATGCATCCTTGTGTGCTAAGCCAAAGGTTTCTTGTAGAAAGAAAAGGAGACTTGTCAAGCAATTCTTTGATGCTTCAACTATGGAGCGATTACTGTGTTCTTTGGCTGTGGCTTGACACCAGTCTCACAGGTTGTTTTGTTAAATTAAATTGAAACGGAGAGAGAGAGAGAGAGCCAATTGAAAGGAAATGCTTAAGAGGCAAGCTACAAGAAACACAAGAATCAGTACAACCTGTGCATGTACATTAAAGTATATATGAGAAGGGGGAAAATTTGTCTTGAATTTGTTAATAAAAGGATGAACTATTAGTTACACTCTCCTAATGAAGACCAAGTACTAAAGACAAAGTATTTGCAAATAACATGACATTGTCATTACCAATTTGCCATTATCTAGAAAGCACATACAGTGCATAGCACACTCTAGTATTCAGAACAACTAACAAACATAAGCTAAACCAAGCCCTAATTGTGTGCATCACACAGCTACTCCAACTAACTTTCTTGTATTTCTATTAGCTGTAGCATGTGAGTTGACAATAAGCCCAAAGAACCTTTCTATCATTGTATCAAACAATGTTTTGTGAATGCTGACATCTGCCAAAAATCTCCCCTATCCACATAACCCTCTTTCATGAAAGTTATATATAAAAAATACACATCAACATACTTTGATACACAACTCCACCATAATACACAAATCCACCAATTAAAAAGAAATACAGAGCATTTCTACTCCCTATGATTAAAACAACCACTAATTTAACTCTCAAGCCCTAATATATTTTGTTAGATATCTAGATGATGTTTGATTTGGATTGTAACTATAATTGTAATCATAATAGATTTTGAATTTATTAGATTGGATATGTAATGAATCTTAAATTCAACATATTGATGGTGTATTTAGTTGCCTGGTTTTGAGTTTAGTCTGACTCACAGATGCATTTTTGAGTATTTGATTGCCTATATTGATCCCTCCAATCAGACCCGTGTGATGCAAAACTACCTCCGCAGCCTGGCTTAGAGATACGTGCAATCCGGACGTTTCTCGCAGCCTCACCCGCAGATACAACCAACCATCCATCAGAACCAGTCTCTAATACAGCCAACCATCAGAACAATATCTCTACTGCATCTCACAGCCTATTTCATCCAGTCTGTCCCACTGATACGAACCAGTCTATCCTCATGCTGGCAAACAAACATACCCTAAATGTATCGCGGGTTCTATATGAGTAACGAGGATACCAATCAATTTCTTCCTCGATCCATCAAAAATTTCTTCCACCACTCATGTGTTGCCAAGTGGAGCATCTCCTTTTTGCCAAGGCCCAATAGGGGCCCACTGTGCCAGCTTGGATTCGCCCTTTTGCCTTGCTTTGGACAGCCTACACATAACCACATCCCAACGCCATAGCATCCTTTTGCTCTCTTAAGTCTTATTAGTTATTAGGCCCTCTCTATATATCCACACACACACAAACAAACACATATGAGCACAACATAGACTCCACATATCAAACAAGGACCACTGCAAAAGCAACAAGAAGCTCCACCTCCCATTCTTGCGGGAGCCGCAAGAATGGGCATTGGGGAGTGGCAGAGGGGCCCGGTGATCGGCCGTGGTGCGTCGGCTACGGTGTCACTTGCCACGGACCGCCGCACCGGCGATGTCTTCGCAGTGAAGTCCGTGGAGATCGCGCGGGCCGGCGTACTCCGGCTCGAGCAGAGCTTCCTCTCTGCCCTCAGCTCACCGTACGTCGTGGAGCTCGTCGGCTCCGACGTGTCGGTGGCGGAGGACGGGAGCGGCAGGATGTGGTTCAACATGTTCATGGAGTACGCGCCGGGCGGGTCTCTGGCCGACGAGGTCAAGCGGTGCGGCGGCCGGTGCGAGGAGCCGCTGATGCGGGCGCGGGCGCGAGATGTGCTGCGCGGGCTGGCGTACCTCCACGGCACCGGGGTCGCCCACTGCGATGTCAAGGGCCGAAACGTGCTCGTCGCTGCCGACGGCTGCGCCAAACTCGCCGACTTCGGGTGCGCGTGGTGGACCGCGGAGGACGGCAATGCCGGCACCGGCTGGCACCCGATCAGGGGCACGCCGATGTTCATGGCACCAGAGGCTGCGCGCGGCGAGGCCCAGGGCACGGCGGCCGACATCTGGGCGCTCGGCTGCACGGTCATCGAGATGGCCACTGGCGGCGCGCCGTGGCCACAGTTCGCCAGCCCCGTCGCCGTGCTCCACCACGTCGCGCACTCCAGCGACGTCCCGGAGGCCCCCGCCTGGCTCTCCGACGAAGCCAAGGACTTCTTGGCCAGGTGTTTGATCAGGGACCCCACCGCGCGGTGGACGGCAGAGCAGCTGCTCGAGCACCCGTTCGTGGCCTCGTCGCCAGCCAATTCCCCGCCAAAAGTGTCCCCCACTAACCTCTGGGTCTCCCCTAAGAGCATTCTTGATCAGGGCTTCTGGGAGGAGTCCACCATGGACTCCGACGCCACCACCGCGCCCATCGACAGGGTCCGTGCATTGGCGGACGGCACGTCCGCCATCCCTGACTGGACCTGGGATGAGAATTGGATTACAGTCTGCGACAGCATCGCCATCGCCAACGATTGTACAATCTCGCAAGAATTCGATACCAATTTTGATAGATACACAGATGCTAGTTCTAGTGGTACCAGCAGCAACGATTCCATCTTCGACGGTGGCGACCACATGGGCGAGGAGGCGGCGGCAGAGGCAATGCGCCGCCACGTCTCACATGTCTGCGGCTTAGTTTATGGTGTCGACGTGAGTAGCTGTAGCTTTTGCGATGGTAACAGCATTACTATGGAACGTAACGTTGCAAGTATAAGCAAATTAAGCAATGGATTCTTCTCACTCTGTTGTGTGTTAACTGTTATCCGAGCTGGCCGTTTACTTTTACGCGTGCTGGGTGTGGTTTTTATTTTTAGCCGTATGCCGTCTGCCTTTTTTTTTTTTTTTTTTTTTTTTTTTTTTTTTTTTTTTTTTTTTTTTTTTTTTAATCACGTGTTATTTGTGAGCTCCCAATTAGGTGGTGGTGACGGTTCAACAAAATATTCTCTAATATATTCTGTGTCACGTGTGCGAAGCGAGACGTTTCGTATGGGCCCACAAGTTAATTAAATTTATGTGATTTTAGTAAAACATCAATAACTTTTAATTTAAAAATCGAATATATGCGATGTTTGATCTCTATATGAAGATAATTTAAAGATCTACAACTTTCTCAATATAATCAACATATAATTTGAACTAGATTAATCATAAATTAATAAATAAAGATCATATGTAATTTGATCGCACGTAAACCGAGGCAAAAAAAAAGGACGGGCCCACATGCAGACAGTAGGTTTTCGACGCCTCAGCAGGCGGCTTCTCTCTCCTCCTTCCACCGAAAAATTATTTTTTTAATCGTGGGGCCACGCGCAGACCGTTGAGGCTGTGGCGTTGGGGACAGCCTTACAACTTACAACCTTTTTATATGGATACATATACATTTATAGGGTTATAAAGGGTATTTCGGTGTGAATTTTTTTTAAATGGGATAATCTAAACTCACAAAAGAATTTTGTCGCACGTAAATTATAGGATGTTCTATGAAAAAAAAAGGTGATCTATACTGATGGAACAGTCGAATCATGTGTTTATATATTTTTTTAAAGAAATTCTCTCATGATATACCCAAGAGGTGAATCTTTTTAGTACATTTACAAATGGGTATCAAGTGAGAATTTCTCTTAAATTGAGATAATATAATTTATATTTTAAGTTGTATATAATGTTTGTCATATCTACATTATAGGATATTCTCATGATTGAACGGATGAAATCCACTCTTATGTTCAATAAATCATAGAAAGAATCAAATCATTTTTATTACATTTTGCAAGTGAGTATCAAATGAAAATTCTTTTTAAAATAGAAGAACCCGTCCCCACTTTCCTAATCGTTCAATCAAAATTGAACGAATTCAGTCCATTTGATCTACATCTTATAATGTCTATTGACAGAAGAACTATAATCCATCCTAAATTAACTAGATAGTTTAGAATGTAAATTTACATGTTTTTATTTTAACAAAAATTCTTATATGATAAATAATATATCACTCAAAGATATCATGCAAGAGCCCTATCTTTTAGTGGTATTATTGGCAAGTGGGGAATTGGAAGGACAGAAGCTATTAGTTAGCCGACGGCGACGAGTTGTGCGTGCCTGTCCGATGGTTTGATTGGCGATATCAAAGGCGGTGGTTAAGGTACGGAGATACATCTATATCTGCAGATGTTAATGTTTATGGGGACGTTAGGGTGCACGTTAGGCACGCCTAAATTCCTTTCTTTTTTTTTTCATCCTTCGTTTCAAGCATGAGGTTCTCGAGGACAGTGTCTCCCCACCCAACTTTTCAAGCAGGTTTTGAGCTTTTTATGTGAAAGCGCTACAGAATGGAAGTTGGATGGTCGCGTCTAGTCCTTGCAGCTGACCCATTATTAAGATGTTCATCCATTGTTCGTTAACTTTCAAGTCTTGAAGTGTCAATTTTTATTTAGTCAAAATTTGATTGTGTGGTTCGAATTTGTTTATGTTACATTTGTGGTTGATTGGAATTTGACCTATTTTAATGAGATAATGATATACAACAAATAAAATATAGCATCACTGTAATATTTAGGAAAACAAGACCTTAGAAATGCTAAATAATAAAGACTATCAAACAGAGTGATAGATAGCTAATTCTTCTTTTATCTTTTTTTAGAATGTGTGGAAAAATCTTGTGCACCATATTAAATTGCCACAAATTTGGCTGTGGCCTAATATTTGCTGGGAGTATTGAGTCTCCTTAGGTTGTGAATTAAACAAATTGTAGCATGCTAGGGAGAGAATATAAACTACTGAGAGGCACTTGAGAAAAAAAAAAGAGTGTATTTGATTTGTGACCAACACTTATTAGATATAATAGTTGAATGTTTTTAGTTGTTTTCATTAGATTTGGCTCGCGTTTTGGTTCATGCTCAAAATTTTAGTAGTTTACACTACTGTTTTTGTCAAATTAGTTCATTTTGAGCAAAATGTCCGCCAAATTTTTTGACTAGACAAAATGAACTTTTCTATGTTTTATTTGGGCAAAATTAGACGACAATCAAATATACCTGAAGTGTAGGGTTTGAAGTATATTACATCTGAAGTTTGGACTTTGGAGACTAAAAAAAATTGCAGTAATGGTGGAACGAGGTTATGTTATGCGGCAGGTAGGCTTCAGGTCTCTCTCACGTGTCTTTTCTGCATGAATTTGACAAGTGGTCTTTTGAACACCCATACACAATACAAAGGGCCCAATAGGAGCCGAAGCCTATGCGTGAAACATGCATGTAACCTGAAACCTGAGAACGAAATGTGTGAAACGCACGAAAAAAGAGAAAATTTCACGTTTTCACGGACTGTCCTAGTTACTTTCTCAAATTTCTAAAATTTCACCCATACACGTGTCTTTTCAACTTTTGAAAATTAGGTTTTTTTTTCAAATTTTTTTAATTGAATCAGTTTTCTCAGTGTTGAAAATTATGCCATACTTTTTTTTTTAGACTGTATTTGTTGAGTGAGCCCCACTTCTACCAACAACTTGTTAATGGATTTTAAAGATTATATTATGTTTCATTATTATCTAGTTTTTTTGTGTGAAATTATTGATCAATTATTATAGCTCATGAAACAATAGTTCACTGGTGCGATTCAAATGAAAAGTCTTTTAGAAAAAATGAGATCTCTTTTTTAAAAAAAAATTGAAAAAGCACGAATTTAATTGAAAATTTTGAGAAACAAGTGGGGTAATTTGTGAAAAATTCTCCATGAAAGAAAAAACTAGCAAAACGAGGCGTCCCACCACAGTTGCTGGCTATTGATTTGACGAAAATTAAAACACAGAGCAAGTTGTAGTTGTTGGTCGCAAGCACACTTTAACTCCGGCAGATGCTACGCCAAACTTGCCGTTGAAGCATTCCCATTGGTCATTGATTGATTGCCTCTGCTTTATTGTCTCTATTGACTCTGGATGCATAAGGCAACGTAAAGCATGATAATATTAGGGTGAAAATTAAGCAATGCCTTCTAGTGTTTTTCTCATGCATAATATCAGGGAAAAATCGCATGAATATCATCAATTCAATTTATATATATTGAATGTGTGTATCAATAAATTGTATTTATTTTCTAAATTCGTCAATAATAACCCTCTACGATAGATAATTATAAGTTGGGATTTACTATTTGATGCATGTGGACCCTGTTACCAACTGATACACACCCACGTGAAAAACTGTGATTGGCTAGGATAGTATTTGTACAATGAAGATCAATACATTTCATGGAGTTGGCGGTTGACTTGCAGAGCACAAGCATTCTACTGTACCTTCTATATATGATTTTTCAAGAAATAATTGATACCAATTTAGAACTAGTCCCGTAAGCGGACGGGATCGCTATAGTGGGTGAGTATTATCTTTTTTTTACGGGGACTAGATGAATCAAATCATATAGAATTAAACTAAATTGGTGTGAAAGTTTATTTAGACAAAAAGAAAATAAGAGAGAGAGGGCGGTAGTCTTGCATTCTGACTACCGTTTGATCTGGACTGGGGTTTGTGAGTACGGACAATAGAAAAGTAATCAAATAGTAGTCTCGCAAGAAAAGAAGCATTGACTACTAATAAAACATCACCATCTACAGCGAGTATCAGTGAAGTGCGAGCGCAGAGCAAACACTGACCATCCATAGTTCTTCCCAGCCTATGACCTCAACAAGCGCAAACATCAAGGAGAGATTAATACCATCTCAAGTCAGCTAAACTATTGATCAAAGGTATAAACCAATACAAAACTCAGATATTAGCGCAAGCAAAATAATTGTTGGAGGGTTGGGATGGCTGGTTCTTAGCTACATAGGGCTACAACACAAGCTCAATTTACAAACAAGATCCAGATTGAGAATAGAGCTGCATTAGAACTCAATTTAGCACAATTTCATTCATCGAAAACTGATGATTAGATAGCAGGAATTAACTCCTCCAGCATCTATTTTACCCATCTTTTAAAGCTTGAGTTCTCAGGAATGTTAGACACAAAGTGACCTAAACCAACTGAATTTCCCAACGTACTAGTATTTGATACAACAAGAAGGTCCTATGGCACTGATTTAAAGAGCAAATGCAAAGTCTGGAATGCTTATGAGTAGTGTCGACAATTGGTGGATCAACCGCTGAACTTACTAACAAAGGTTTTGGAGAACCACGAAAATAATACAATGCTAAGACCAGAGAGATTTCTTAGAGAGGTTCAGTCTTCCGAGTGATCGAGTAATGATTCACGTCTTATGAGATATTAATTAATGAGGAAAATGAGGGTTTATTGAAGATCCAAGGGATCAAAGAGGGTTGTGGTCGTATTCTTTGACCATAAGTTTTAAGGTCAACCACAAGCCTTCAATCAGAGTTAATCGTGGTCTAGAATCAATTGTCCAACTGAGGATTATTCCACTAATATGATAATCAAAGAAAATATTAACCGACAAAAATGAAGTATATGATCCTCATCAACTAGTCTCCCAAGTTCAAACGAACGGATCTGCTTGGGAACTTTTGAGGTCGCAGCTCCTCAACCAAATATTTGAACAGATCAGCATTCTGATCGGAGATATGTGGTCGTAAGAGACCAACTTATTGAGACAGACTCTATTCAGTTGAGATTGTTAGGACAAACCACGTGATCTTGGTTGGTTAATAAATTAATGCAGAAAAAATCAATGCTTGGACTTTTATTACCGTAATGATTGGAACAGGAAAAAACTGAAGAGGTTTTGTAACCGTTGGCGTCACTTCAATTTTTGTCCATTGTCTGTTAATAAGTTGTGGCCGGATGATTCGTCTTCCCATCTTTACTCAAAATTGCACTTTGTGTCAAGGAACTTAAGCTATTCTTCTTCCATTTGCACTGCTTCAAGCTACACCTCTCATGCATTGGATGAATAAGAGGTGAATGGGCATCTTGACTTGGTAGTGATTCTAGGTATATGTCTGGTAGCAAAAGGCGAGTGTTGCCTGCATCAAGTGGACGGTGAGGTGGTGATGTTTACGCATTTTTAGGTTGTAGATTTCACCTGTCGACAAGTCCTTTCTTTATTGCCGTGATGGAGTACTACGAAATTGAGTTAGTGAATATGATCCTTAACTCTTTGGTGATTCTAAGTGTTTTTGTACACCTATGTGAGGCGTATTTAGGGGTGGAGCCCTAGGTCGACTTTTCTCCCATTTCTATTGACTCTACTTCCAAGAGTGTTGGAATCCCGGTTGCATGTATTTTCAACTTCGACATGGAAAGAAACTAGAATATTTGATCGTGCCGTTAAAAGAGTCCCAAATAGAGTGGAAAACTAAGTGGTTCTATACCCACAACTTTGGTGGCGACCCACTAAGAAGGTCGAGAGTTGGGATGCTACCCCCATCTTGAAGGAGGGCGTTTATCAATGGGCTTTAATCAAGTGCTTGCGCGAGCAGCTCCTAACTAGTTGTCACGTGGTGGCAAATTTCACACGTCATGATTGAGATCACCCAGTGCGGCAATACACGGGAGACAATGATTCGACTAGGGATGACCATAAGAGTAAGCTGTTTTTGCTTGTTGTTTGTAAGCAACTGTTGTCGACCAGTCTTGCAATTAATCAACGAATGGCTTTTGTGTAGATTTGTCCTATACTAACCTTGATTGGAGTATGATGGGCCCTATCAAGGAAAGCATTGCGGGGTCTCTCAAAAGAATCTCGCCCAGCTTGGTCGAAGCCTTTGCAGAAGAGAAGGCGGCTAGGGCGCAAGTAACTTTCGAGTTTTGTTGACTACTGACCAGAAGGTGCATGTTGTTTTGATTGGCTCACTTGTAATCTTGTCCTTGCAGGTTTTGAGGACCAAACTGATCCGGGAGGATCTCCAAGTCCTGATCGCATGCAGCTTTGCGACCAAGTCCTGATCACATGCGGCTTCGCGACCAAGTCCTGATCGCATACGGCTTCGCGACCTTAACCGTGTTCGGAAAGGATTCGTGAACATGGATGGGTCCGCGACCATAGATTGGTCCGCGACCAGGAAAAGGAATTCGTTCCCTGTTCGGAATTGTAATCCGATCCGAATGTGTATAACTAAGCTTGTCTGTTTAGAATTAGTTAGATGAGTCTAATACGTTTGAGTCTGATACGTACTCATACGTTTGGACTATAAATACCTTGTAATAGGTCTAGTTTAGATCATCGAAGAGTCATAGAACTTATTTGAGTTTTAAACACTTATAGTTCCTTCGACGTAGGCAAGTGTGCCTAACGTTCGACATGTAAAGCCCTCTTTGAAATAAAGAGTTGTGCGATTACTTTGAGTTTCAGTATAAGATCCCGTTATTCCGCATATTAGAATCTGGGCGAGTCTAGTGTGAAAACCAAGGCTAGACCTCAAACGGATCACAAATAAACTCTTCTTAAAAAGGAGAGTTTTGATCCTCCTGAAGAGACTCTAGCAGAAAGACGCCAGAGGAAGAAAAGAAAACTTTTGAGTGTCCATGACAGGGAAAAGCTTCGGTTGAAAAAAACTCTTGTTGCGCCATCATCACCTCTACCTGTGATGACCACGCTAGAGGAGCCCCTGGTGCTACCTTCGAGTGAGCCTGTTGGGCTCCGTCAAACGGAGGCAGAGGCGACGAAAGAAATTGTGCACAAGTCTTCGAAGAAGATGAAGGCCAATATGGTCGAAGAAGTGATTACCTTGAAATGGAAAAATTCCTCCCAGCCAGTTAGGTCGATCAAGTTCCAGACTTCTGACACATCCATTATTTTGAAGGTCGTACCGGGATGGTACCCTTCAGGTTTAATATGGGAATTAAATTCCCAACAACAACCAGGTTTGTGTCTTCTATTTTATCAACAATCGGTGGAAATCTATTTGAATGGTGTTGATCATCGAATGTTTAGGTCGTCTGAGCCATCCACATAGGAGATTTTGGTCGCTGGAGAGGTTGTGGCGAAGGAAACTCCTGAGGCTCCTTTGACCATGCCTCTCCTACCCCAATCAGAGCTGAAGGCAATGACTCCTCCCTCAGAAGCAGAGGTTGAAGAAGCGATGGAGGTAATTTGGTCACAAAGCCAGGCTTTGGCGACCATTCTTCCTCCAACTGGCTCCTCTGAAGACCAGATTGGTTGATCTGAATACTATGCAGTCGGTTGTTCTGAAGGCCAAGCTGCAGCTACTCCTCCTGTAGCTGGTTCGTCTAAAGACCAAGTTGTAGTCACATTTGAGTAGTTTGAGAATCTGACCGTAGAAGCCTCTAAGCCTGATCAGCAAAAGGCTTTACCTCCAGCAACTATGGACACCATCTCGCCATGCCACCCATCCGTGAAGATAATGAAGTTGCCAAGTCAAATGAGATGGGACAACAGGGACCATCTTATGCTGCTCTGAGAATGTCCTCTTTCTCCCAAAAATGGTTGAAGGAGATGTGGAAGGTGTAAGTGACAGCTTTTCAGGCAATATAGAGCTGTGGAGAGCTACAGAAAGTTTTTGCCAAAGAGCTATCGAATGTAAATGCTTTTGACCAGCAGAAGTTATTCTAGAATTAACATATTAGGACTTACCCATGGTGTTTTTACTCCAGCATGGAGTGTGAAGCTTGGTGACCTTCAGGGAGCTTGTGCGATTATATGAAGGAGTTAGGAGTGAGCGTGACGAAGTGATCACCAGGCTCTTAGAAGCGCAAGCAAAGTAAGTTCTTATAAATAGTTTGTTGAAGTCTGTTTGTAGTCGAATCTATAGCCATGACCAATTTTTTCCTCACAGCCCCCTCTATTGAAGAGATCGAGAAGTGTGTTGACGCATTTGGGGAACTTATGGATTCCCTTAAAGAAGACGGTCGTCGAAAGGAGGTCACTCTCAAAGAGGAAATAGTGGATAAAGAAGCCGCCGAGAAGTCTTTGGCCAAAGAAAAGGTCATCTCCGCCTCAGTACGAGAAGAAGTGGAGAAGTTAAAGGCCGCTGCCATCTTAGAAGAGAAGTAGGCCAAAATGAGCATTAAGGTTGAAAAGAGCAACATTAAGCTCAAATATAGTTGTTGGAGAAGGAATTGTCTTCCCAATCTGAAGAAGTCAGAAGACTTGATAGTGATATCAAGTCCTCGAATCATGGACTCAAGGAACAAGCGAAGATGATGGAGTTGGTCGAGAGAAACATTAAAAGTAAGTTTCAACCATCGAAGGTATCATTTTGCAATGACACTTGTCAGCTAATAAAAGTTTGTATTTTCTTTAGAGGCAAGAAAAATGAAGAGAAGACTGCCACTGCATATGTAGCTCTGGTCAAGGAGCAAAATAAGTTTACGGAGAAAGCTAAAAGCTTCGGGCATACTTTGAAAAAAAATGTACGAACTACTCAAGTTTGCTCAGCCACAACTTGACCAAGCTATGAATGGCTTTGGAATCAACACGATGGTAAGGCGAAAGAGGAATCTGCTGGGGATCTTACCAAGGGTATAATAAAACAATCAACCCTCTAGGTTGCTCAAGCTTCTTCTATGTAAGAGATTCAAAGGAAGGGGACTGTCGTAGCTATTCAATGTACTATCGGAGCTATTTTTCTAGGCTATGGACTAGATATCCTGACCTCGACCTCACTCCCACCGTTGGAGAATACCAATGTGAATCAGCAGATGAAGTCTCTAAGCTATTTGAGTGGGTTCGTCTACTGGTCGATAAGTTGGTTGTCGAATTTGAACTAATGACCAGTGACGAGGAGGAGGATGAAGAAGAAGGAAAAGAGGAAAAAGACGACCAAGAGGTTGGTGATCAAGTGGCAGACAACTCACAGGAGCATCAAAAGAATGACAAAGAAGGGGATGTAATAGATGATCGAACCCCAAAATCTTGAACTCTTTTGGTTTCTATAAAAGAACATGAATGTTCGTAAAAACTTCTGAATGGAAAATTTGATGTTTTTAAAGAAATGAGTTTATGAGATGTATTTTTGTTTTCCTAGCCTCCGCCTGTTAACTTAAGACCAGATGTATTTGGTTTGAAGTTTACAGGGGAAGAACCAGTGTTTGACTTGGCTTTGTCATAAACAACTTTTGGTGAGTGCATAGTTTTGGCGAACTAACAGCGGAAATAATAGGACATAATAGACTTAGGAAGTTTGTTTAGTGGGTGGGACCACATGCAAGGGAAAGACTTCAACTAAGTAATTGTTCTAATATTTCGTTTAGTGAATCTATATGCACTAGAGAAGTGTTTACGACTAAACGACTAGATGCCACCTTCAATGCATAGTATAATTAAAAGCACAAAAAAAATGTAGAGAAAACTTATCTTTCAATATTGTTGATGAGAAGTCTTCATAGAAAGATTTTTCTCAATTGATCGGCATTCCAAGAATTGGCAAGTATGCGCCCATCTGAAAATGCTATTCGAACATAACTGATCTAGGAGGATCTTCGGATCCTTCAGGTTGATTACTTCAGGTCGAGTTTGGAACGGCTTGTGACCTCGGAAGGTTACGCGACCTCGGAAGGCTCTGCGACCTCGGAAAGCTTTGCGACTCGGGAAGGATTCGATCTCTGGTTGGGTTGTATTCTGATCTGATCCAAATACATATAACTAAGTCCTATGTGTTTAGGATTAGTTAGTGTCCGAGTCTAATATGTTTAGGTTATTGAGTCTGATACGTATTCATACGATTAGACTATAAATACTTTGTAATAGGATAGATAGATTATCTAGCTTGGTTATCTATCTTGATATAGATCAGATTGAGCCTAGGTCATCGACGTAGGCAAGTGCATCCTAACGTTCGACATGTACAAGATCTCTCTTTGAAATAAAGAGCGTGCTATCTTTTGAACTATGCTTTCGATCAGTTTTGCTTTTGGTAATTCCGAGTAAGATCCCGTTATTCTGCATTAGCATCTGATCGAGTATAGTCAAAGCCCATCTATACTTCAATCAGAGCAAAGTAGCATCTGTTTTAGGCTAGATCGAAACCTGGTCCAGCCTGTAATCAGATCAAGTTGGTATCGTCCTGTGGATGGTGAAGACTCACCAAGGTTACAAAACCTCCGGCAAAACTCCTGGTGATCATTCAATGGTTTCTACAGTCGCGTCTCCAAAGATGTTTGACGATACTTCCGTTTAGCTAACCTAGCCGAACAAGTGGCTAAGCTCTCCACCGACATGGATACCGTGCTTGCTTGGATTACACAGCAGACTATGGCTATACCTTTTGAAGTTGATGCTTCAAAAGGCAAGGTTAAGGGTGTGAAGATTGGTGAAGACTTGCACAGGACAGACGAATATGGAGACGAAGACGATCGTAAGGCCGACAACCTTGCCAACACCTCCTTAGCTAGCGGATATATCAAGGTTGAAGCTAAGGTTGATATACCCATATACGATGGGGTGATCGATGCCGAGAAGCTGGATTCTTGGATCAACCAGCTTGAGACCTACCTTGACCTACGAGGGTTCAGTAGTGCTCAAAAGATGAAATTTGCACCTTTGAAGATGAAGGACCATGCCAAGACATGGTGGAAGGACCTTGTAGCCAGTGGTGAAGCTGACGACCTTGCGTGGGGTCAATTCAAACGACTCTTATTATAAGAATTCTACTTGATGGGTTATCTCGAGAAGAGATGGGATCGTTGGCATAGATTGTATCAGTGCCATGACCAATTCGTCTAGTATTACACGACGGAATTTCAGAGACAAGCAATGATCATTGGCATTTCGCTCTCTGATCCTCAACTATTCCGAAAATACACGTTTGGACTTCAGAAATTGATCAGTGCTGAGCTAAGCCTGTTCAGCATGCAGGATATCCTGACCGCCAGCACGACTGCTATGGCGATCGAGAAGAAAAATAAATCCCGCAACAACAATGACAAGAAAGACAATTCGACCTCGTCAAAAGGAAAGTTGAGTCCGAAGAGGAGTACTCCAAAGTCCAGTACGAGTATCTCTTACGATCATTGTCATGTTGTCGGGCACACAAAGTGATATGAATACGCCGGTGAAGGATGCGTTCATGGAGGGTGGCCCGATCTTCACGACGTAGAGCCTGGATAACTAGTATCTAAAGATACTTGGATAACTAATATGACCTGATGAAACAAGATAGCCAACCACTTGTAGAACAAGGACTTGCGTATCAATCTGAATTACCTATCCACGCGGCCACGCACGGAGTTGGCGCACATATAGGGTGATCACGAAGATCGTTCGAGCAATTCCGGAGGAAATCAAAAGAACAAAGGATGATGAGATTCAACTCTCAACCAAAACTAAGGCTTCAATCTGAAATTTCAATATTAATGTCTTGTGTCTTGTATATCAAAAACTATGACCATGCCTCTCTTTTATATAGGGTGGTATGTACAAAAGATAGAAGACTTAAACTAGAATTCTAATCTGAATCTAATTCAAAATGGAATAAAAAATCCTAACAAACTATAAAAGATAAAAGAAGTTTGGAATCAATCTTCTCGGAGTCAGATTCGGATTCGGACTGGACTTTTTCCTTCCGTGCAGTTGTTACTCTTTTGGGTCTCCTAGTTGCATACAATATCAGAATTTAATGATTATTAATGAGTTGGAAAGATATTTTGAATACCTTTGCAAAATGTACTCACACAATCAAATTGAATATATGTGCTGAGAATGGTACTTGGTCAAAGTTAGACTGTCGCTTGGTCGGCAGACTGCATGCCGAGGAAAGTTCTTTTCTTTGTAGTGGTTGCAATCTTTGACAGAATCGAGTGATCTTGGGCTTGTTGGAAAGCTTAGGAAATTATCTTTCCACTCAGTAGGTTTTGCAACTAGACTCAATGAAGTTCTTTGGCCCATACGTGGCTATGTCTTTCCTATTATGCTCTCCCTCTTTATGGTGAAATTGGTAGACACGCCGCTCTGAGGAAGCAGTGCTCAAGCATCTCGGTTCGAGTCCAAGTGGCTATGATCCGGGAGGATCTTCAGGTCCTTTAGGTCAAGTCCAGAATGGATTCGTGAGCATGAAAAGGCTTCGCGACCTTAGTCGAGTTTGGAAAGTATCCGTGACCTTGTAAGGTTTCGGGACCTCGATTCGATCTCTGGTCGGAATTGTAATTCGATCTGAATATATATAACTAAGCTTTATCTGTTAGGTTTAGTTAGTTGTCTGAGTCTAATACATTTAGGTTATTGAGTCATATATTTACTCATATGATTGGACTATAAATACCTTGTAATAGGTCTAGTTGAGATCATCGAAGAGTCATAGAACTTATTTAAGTTTTAGACACTTATAATTCATTGATCGACGTAGGCGAGTGCGTCCTAACATTCGACGTGTAAGGCCCTCCTTGAAATAAAGAGTTGTGCAATTACTTTGAAATGTGTTTTTGATCAACCTTTGGGTTCGGTGATTTCGAGTAAGATCCTGTTATTCCGCATATTAGCATCTGGGTGAGCCTAGTGCGAAAACCAAGACTAGGTCTCAACCAGATCAAGTTGGTATTAGAGCACTATCTTGTCCTATGGATAGTGAAGACTCGCCAGGGTTACAAAACCACCGGTGAAACTCTAGGCGATAATTCGACTGTTCCTCTAGTTGCATCTTTGAAGATGTTTGACGATACCTCCATTCAAGCTAACCTAGTCGATCAAGTCGCTAAGCTCTCGACCGACATGAAAATCGTGCTTGCTTGGATTAAGCAGCAAGCCATGATCGTACCTCCTGAAGCAGGGAAGGTTACAGGTGTGAAGATTGGTGAGGACTTGCGCAGGCCAGATGACAAAGAAGAAGAAGACGATCATAAGACCGACGACCTTGCCAACACCTCCTTAGCTGTTGGATCTTTTAAGGTTGACGCTAAGATTGATATACCCATATACGATGGGGTGATCGATGTCGAGAAGTTGAATTCTTGGATCGACCAGCTTGAGACCTACTTTGACCTGAAAGGGTTTAGTAGCGCTCAAAAGGTAAAGTTTGCACCTTTGAAGATGAAGGACCACGCCAAGACTTGGTGGAAGGCCCTTGTCGCTAGTGGTGAAGCAGATGATCTTGCGTGGGGTCAATTCAAGCGACTCCTGTGACAAGAATTCTATCTAATGGGTTATCTTGAGGAGAGATGGGAACGTTGGCACAGATTGTACCAACGACGCAACAAATCTGTCCAAGACTATACTACGGAGTTCCAGAGACAAGCAATGGTCATTGCCATCTCACTGTCTGATCCTCAGGTATTTCGAAAATACATGTATGGACTTCAAAATCGATCAGTGCTGAGTTAAGCCTATTCGGCGCCCAAGACATTGCAGCCGTGAGCACAATTGCTATGACGATCGAAAAGAAGAACAAATCCCACAACGACAAAGGCACGAAGGAGAGTGCAACCTCGATAAAAAGAAAGCTGAGTCCGAAGAAGAATGTTTCGAAATTGGGCATGGGTACTTTTGCGAGCATTGTCAAGTCGCGGGACACACCAAAGATAAATGCTACAAGAGTTGTCCGAGTGACTTCGGTTGATGAGGCGGATACGACCTTGGCTCTGATGGCAATGCCGAAAGAGAAGGATTCGGATTCATCTGATGACCATCACTCAATGGAGGACTAGTTCACTATCAACATCCAGGTGAAGCATGAAGTGGTTGCAGTAATATTCGATCCCAGAAGTCAGAAGAATTTGGTTTCCTCTGGACTGGTTTGACGACTTGGTTTGAAGACAATCACACACCCGCGGCCGTATCCGCTGGGTTGGTTTACATCCAACGTGAACCAACAGATTACGAGTCAGTGTGTGCTGAAGTTTGTGATCTTTGTTTGTTATATCGATGAGGTTGAATGCGACGTTGTTCCTATCGATATCTATCAGGTGATCTTTGGGAGTCCGTATCTGTATGATCGAGACGCTCACTTCCATCGGCGAGCGCAAGAGTTCGAGCTCACTAAAGACGGAGTTAAGTTCGTGATCAGTAGAGACATTCACGTCAACACTTCGAACTTGATTACTGCCAATTAGGCCAAACGAATCATCAAAGCATGGCACAAACACGTGCTGGTTATGACTCAACCAGTTGGTCAAAGTGATAGTACTCGAGCAGCTTTGTCGTTGGCATGCTGAGAAGATTTTGATCGTTTTTCAGAACTTCTGGAGAAATATAGTGATATGTTCGAAAATACCCAGGGTCGTCCATCTAAACGTCTAGGTGCAACTCAGTATTGAAGAATGAAGAGATCAAAAGATAGCTTGGTGAATTGTTAAGAGATGGTGTCATTCCACCAAGTAGTCCACCTTGTGGATCTCCTATGGTGTTAGTGCCAAAGAAATATGAGACTTGGCGTATGTGCATCGACTATCGAGCACTGAACAAGATCACCATCAAGAACCGGTACCCCCTTCCTCGTATTGACGACCTGCTAGACCAATTGAAGCATGCTGCTGTCTTCTTGGAATTGGATCTAAAGCTAGGGCATCATCAAGTCAGCATTCGAGAGGAGGATATTTGGAAAACCGCGTTCAAAACACGACAAGGTCTATTTGAATGGCTGGTCATGCCATTTGGCCTCTGCAATGCCCTGGCAACTTCATGCGTCTTATGAATGATGTATTGGGATAGTTCATCGATGACTTTGTGATCGTTTACCTCGATGACATATTGGTCTATAGTCATTCGTGGGACGAGCACATCATTCATGTCGAAAAGGTGTTGGAATAGCTTCGTCAACATGAACTTCGCCTCAACCATAAGAAGTGCGAGTTCGGCCAACAAACCTTCTTGTACCTGGGATTCATGGTTGGCAATGGTATGTTGCAAATTGACTTGGATAAGATAAAAGTGATTCAAGAATGGCCTTGACCGCGAACAGTTACGGAAGTACATAGTTTTGTGGGAGCATGCCAATACCTTCAGAACTTCATCCGACACTTCTCGATTGTGGCTTCTCCATTGCATGCATTAACTAGGATTGACCAGAAGTTCGAGTGGACAGGGAAACATGAGGACATGTTTCTCTTGCTGAAGAGGAAGATTAGTGAAGCCCTTGTATTAGCTTTGCCGAATCTCCAGAAACAATTCAAACTAGAGACCGATGCCTCAGGTTATGCAATGGGCGCAGTGCTCATGCAAGAAGGTCGACCAGTAGCATATCAGTCTGAGTTATTCCAGGGAGATCAGAAGAACTATCCGACTTACAACAAGGAGTTGTGTTCACTGCATCAGGCCATAAATCATTGGCGGTACTACCTTTTGGGTAAAGCGACTGTTGTCCACATTGACCACCAACCTTTACAATATTTGCAAACGCAATCGAAACTACAGCAAGCTTGACATATGAAGTGGATGTCGTATCTGCAACAATTCGATCTGGTGATTAAGTACAAGAAGGGCATGCACAATAAGTTGGCTGACATGTTTTCGCGACCACCAGTTAACCTCTGTTTATCAACATTCATGCAGATCGAGTCCTCATGTCATGATGACTGTGCCACAATGTACTGTGAAGATCCCAATTTTCAATCAGCCCTGGCTGAGCTCGAAATAGGGAAACCTACAGAGTTCATTCATCGAGAAGGACTCTTGTACAAAGGCAATCTGCGTTGTATACCTCATGGAGCACCCATAATTCAATGGTTGCGAGAAGTGCATACATCGAAGGTTGCTGGACACTTTGGGGTTACGAAGACCTTGCAAAATCTTCATCGACATGTGTTTTGGTTGCGGATGCAGCAAGATGTGGCTAGTTTTGTTCGAGGTTGTGGTCTCTGCAGCATTTCAAAATTGGCAAATTGAAAACTGGGTTGATACACTCCTTTGCCAGTTCCATCGCGACCATGGGAAAGCATATCTATGGATTTCTTGGGAGGATTGCCTAAAACCTGACGTGGCAACGACTATCTCTTTGTGGTCGTTGATCGGTTCTTCAAAATGATTATTCTCATACCTTGCCGGAAGACTATCATGGGAGAAGAAGCAACTCGGGTATTCTTTCAGCACGTTTGGACACATTTCAGACTGCCGATTTCTGTTGTGTCTCATCTTGATACTCGGTTCCTTAGTCACTTTTGGCGATCACTCTGGACGATGATGGACACAAAGCTAAAAAGGAGTACTGCTTTTCATCCTCAAAGCGATGGTCAAACCGAGGTGGTAAATCAAACAGTCGTTCATCTCTTGAGAGGATATAACTCTAAGCACCCAAAGACCTGGGATGAAAGCATACCATATTTGCAGTTTGCTTTTAATTGAGCGGTGCATGGTTAGACTGGAAAGTCACCTTTTGAGGTCTGTTTGGGATTTCTACCACAAAGTCCATTCGACATGGAGTTTACGATCCCTACCTCAGCACAGAACAACAAGGAAGCATCTGATTAGGATCGAGCACAAAAGTTCCTATAAGGTATTCAACGACTCCATCGTGAGGTTGAACAGTACTTGCTGAAAGCTAAACTCAAGTACAAGGCGCGACATGATCGGCACCGAGTTGATGCCCCATTCCACGAAGGTGATATGGTATAGTTACATCTGAGTAAGGAGAGACTAAAAGGTGAAGGTAAAAAGCTTAAACTCATTCATTATGGTCTTTTTTGGATTTTGCGGAAAGTTGGTAATAATGCGTGTCAGCTTGAGTTACCTCCATACATGGATATTTACTTGGTTGTCAATGTTGAGCACCTCAAACTCTTTGAGCCTTCAATGTTGGATGATGAGCCAGATACCATAGTACCATCTGTTGAATACTTGGTTTATCAACGAGAAGAACCTCTATTTGAAGATGTGACCTTGGAGAAGAAGGTTACTACCACCCGCAGTGGCACACGTGAGTCTTTTCGAATCGAACGGAGAGATCAACGAGCGTGTGCAGCAAAGTGGTACACTCGAAAGATGGCCAAGCTCAATTTCCACATCTTCAGTTTGGATCACAGGTCACAACGGGAGTTGGCTCCTTCTCAACAGGGAAGTCATGATTCGGGAGGATCTTTGGGTCCTTCCGGTCGAGTCTGGAATGGATTCGCGACCATGAAAAGGCTTCACGACCTTAGTCGAGTTTGGAAAGTATCCGTGACCTTGTAAGGTTTCTAGACCTCGATTCGATCTCTGGTCGGAATTGTAATTCGACCTGAATATACATAACTAAGCTTTATCTGTTAGGTTTAGTTAGTTGTCTGAGTCTAATACGTTTAGGTTATTGAGTCATATATTTACTCATACGATTGGACTATAAATACCTTGTAATAGGTCTAGTTGAGATCATCGAAGAGTCATAGAACTTATTTAAGTCTTATACACTTAAAGTTCATTGATCGACGTAGGCGAGTGCGTCCTAATGTTTGACGTGTAAGGCCCTCTTTGAAATAAAGAGTTGTGCAATTACTTTGAATTGTGTTTTCGATCAACCTTTGGGTTTCGGTAATTCTGAGTAAGATCTCGTTATTCCACATATTAGCATCTGGGCGAGCCTAGTGCGAAAACCAAGGCTAGGTCTCAACCGGATCACTTTATATCTAATCCATGTTAAACAAGAGCTATTAGGTAGCAGTATATTCTCATCATAATTTAATTCTTTAAGAAACAAAGTCACCTGTTGATGTAGTTGTTTGGCCTTCGCTCGAGTGATGGGTCCTTTATATTCCTTGGGTCTCTCTAGTGCTACTTGTGCTAGGGATGTCCTCATCATTCTCCCCCTCTTGAAAAGGTCCAAAACATTGAATGTAGCACTGACTCCATATTCCCCCAGTAGCTCTATCTTGTAAGCATTGTCATTAATCTTCTGTTTTAGTCGTTCTGGCACAGGCTAAGGCAACAAATCAATAGGAGCAAGCAGTTGAAAGCACTAGTACAGAAAAGCTTTCTTCTATCGGTAAAAAACACCCTTCTACTATCGGTTTTTGTACCGATAGAGATAGACACGATAGAACAAGACAGGTCATTTTCTATCGGTAAATAACCGATAGAAGAACTTCACTATTCTAACGGCATCTTAGGAGAGCACCGGTAGAAAACCCGTTGTAGTCTGACGTTTGTGAAAGAGTTTACCGATAGAAAAAATATAGTACTCTCTCAGTTGTGAATGAGTTTAACGGCAAGAAAAGTATCACTCTTCTAACTGTTAATTTAGAGTATAACGATAGAAAAAACCTTAGTACTCTCTCGGTTGGAAATGAATTTACCGATAGAAAAAACGATTGTACTCTCTCGGTTGTGTATGAGTTTACCGGCAGGAAAAGTTAAACTCTTCTTACGGTAAATTACGTGTGTACCGATAGAATAAAGTATAGTACTCTCTCGGTTGTGAAAGAGATTATCGATAGAAAAAATCATAGTACTCTCTCGGTTGTGCATGAGTTCACCGGCAGGAAAAGTCACACTCTTCTAACGGTTAATTATGAGTGTACCGATAGAAAAAACGATAGTAGTCTCTTGGTTGTGGATGAGTTTACCGATAGAAAAAATGATAGTAGTCTCTTGGTTGTGAATGAATTTACCGATAGAAATACAACACAGATGCAATACAATACATTCACATATACAGTACAGATGCAATACAGTATAGATTGGATACACAATACAGTACAGATGCAAAGAAGGGTAAATTCACATATACATTGAACAGATTAACACATTAGACAATTATTCACATATATATGGACAAATACAAATTGCAATCCAATGTGGACATTTATTCACATATATATTTATTCACATATATATAAACAGTCTATGCACAGAGTACACGAAAAGAGAAAATTGTCATGGCTGTTGGTTGGGCGCAACTTCCTCCATGACATATTGAGCCCAGATTTGTCGAAGATCTCTAATCTTTGCATTTTCGTATTGGTCTTTTGACATGGCGATCTGCAAGCATGTGTGAATACTGAATAACTAACTTCCTAATTTTGAACGTGACACCCAATTTTCAAATTTAAGTTAGCTATCGATGCTTACCTGGGGAATTGGGCAAAGTTTGTCTGCAGCAGGTCGTACATGTAGCGCAGCACATAAAACCCGCATTCCCACGATTGTGACTGCTGATGGCACTGAGATAATTGCATATGCGAAGACATGTTAGCTATTGTTTCCATAAACTAATTAAGCATAAACAAAAAGTCTCGTGAGTACCTCATATTCTTTCCAAACTAGTAGGGAGTCTTGCGGTGCGGCATGCCTCCCTCCAGCGGACACATATTTATCAAAAGCCCTACATTTCAGTTAGCATTGCCGGTTAATGTATTATCATTAGCTAGTGAGGTCAAAATTTAAATCAAACATATAAGTTACTAACGCCTCCATATTCCCCTTGACCACATATTCGTTCGATAATATGTCACGCATCAAATCGAGGTAGTACACCTCGTTCCTCGGCGGACAGATCACGATGAGGATCCAGTGGCCCCTACATTGTATGTAAAAGAGGACTGCTAGCTCAAAGTATATCTCAGGTGTAACATACAAGATTGAGTTAAATTAGTACAAAATGCACTAATCTTTGGTGGTACGGCACCAGAAGGAACTCTCTGTCCTGCTGCGCCATCAGCACCTTGGATATGTACTGCTTAGCGTGCGCGGCGTCGTGCTCTAGCATCGTGAGGCTTATTTTCTCTGGGTCGAGGAAACCCACCTTGTCACACGCAGCCTCCGATGCTATCCTGTATATGCACCTGCATGCAAAGGATGACATTAGTATTGCACAGAAAGTTACAACATTTCAAATGAACTACAACAATGCAAAGTTAGCAAACAAAGTTAGAAAACAGCAATACATAGGATCAGCAAACTCACAGGACTCTAGTCCGTATGATGGACATATCGAGCTCCCGCCAGTTGTAGAGGTTGAACAGATTTGTGTGCTCGTGTGCCACGGATATACTCTGATAATTATCATATTTGTGCATAATTACTATATGTTTAAACCCCTGATCGTGCACATATTAGTCATATACCTCGGCATTTACATAGATTATTCCAGATTTGCTGCCAAATCGACCGGATTATTTGTTTTGCAATTTTTATCACAGGTCAGTGTGAATCGGATGGATTTCTGGCTAGCGGTCACGCCTCATCGACTTATTCTGACCTTCGGTCGATTCCGGATGGAAGTGCGCGTTTCTGCGGACGCGTAGGAACTGACCATACCGAAATTGGAGTCTCCGGGGGCTCGGAATCCCAAACCCTAGCCGCGAGATCCCATTTCTGTAATTCTCTAAAACCCCGAGGGTGTTTTTGGAATTTGACCTTCTTCTTTAACCCTAGCCAGCCACCATGGGAGAAACTTGAGCCTGGTTTTTGCTTTCTTATCTTCTTATTCTGCCTCCCTCCTTGTGATCCACACCTCCGTCCACCATGCCGGCGACGACCAGGCCATACGCCGCCGGCGGCGTCACCTTCCTGCCTTGTTCCTCTTTCTCCATTCCCTCTCCTTTTTCTTTATTTTCCTTCTTTGGTTCATTCCATCTTTTCCTCTCCTCCTGCCCTCTCTTCCTCTCCCCTTTCTCCACCTTCTCTCCACTTCAGATCCACCTCCACAAACCCGGCGCCGCCGAGTCTCCCATTGCCGGATCTGCAGCGCCGCCCAAGCCGCCACTCTCCTCAACACTCCGGCGCCGTCCTCATTCAGGCTCCAGCCGGCGGCATCTCCTCTCCACAGCGCCATCTTCACCTCCTCCACCGAGCCGCCTTCGCCTCTGGCCATTGTGCGCCCGATCTGCCGCCGATCTCCATCCACTACACCGGCGCCACCACTCCAAAGATCTCCCGCGCTTGATCCCCATGCCGCCATATATCGATCCGGCGCTGCGTCACTACAGCACTGCCTCTCCCGAGCCGTTCCTCTCCTCTTCCTCACCGGATCTGCTCCGGGGCAGTCTCCACGGCCATCACCCCTGTAGCGCCGCAGCCCCCACTCCAAGCCGATGGCTTGATCCTCTTCGACTTGGGCGACTTCTTCTTCCTCAACGCCGACGGCCGCGTTCTTCTTCCACGACCACAGCAAGCCAGCAAGCCTCCAAGACGACAGCTCCAGCATCGGGCAACTATGGTTCAATTCTATCCTCCCTTAATTCTCTGTGCTTGAATCAAGATGAACTGAAATCAATGTATGAGATATTGAATGAATGTATATGATGAGAATCTGGACACAGTTTCTGAATCAGTTGCAATTAGCAATGTTAGATTAATCTGAATTGAGTTCATTGTCTCCCTGTTGCTGCCATGTTGTTGCTTCAATCTGTTCTTGTGTGATGACTAATGAAACTGTACTGGATTGAATTCTATCTTCTGTTTGATTTGAAATGTTTCGAACTCCTTAGTTCAGAATCTTGTTGAATGAGGGTGAGAAGTACCCTGTAATGAGAAGTTGTTGATCACCCTAATCCATTGTATAGCTTGATTGGAATTATGAGTTATTTTTGTGTTGACATGGTTAATTTGGAATGTACCCTCCGTGCTTGGATGTTTTAAATTTCATCTGTCTCCAACGAATACAAGTCCTCGAGTTATTTCACTTTTGATTATTCTTCCTGATTGTTGATAATGTGAAATTTTGAAATGATATGGTTCTTCTATGTGAATCACTTATCTGCTGCGTTGATGCTTTCTTTTGCATTGATCTGAGATGAAGAACTTCCATTCTTTGAGCATTCCATGATTTGCATTTGAATGTTGAATCAGTATCACTGGACTTCATTGTTATTTCAACTACCAGTGTATGTTGGAGAATTGAGTTTTGGACTGAACATTTTGAGTGCATCATCTTTGTTCTATGTTGTTGAGTTGTGGTTCTGCTTAGCTGTTATTGGAATATGAGTATGCTATGGTTGTGGTTGGAGTGGGGCCGCTACAGATGATTTGTGTTATCTTTATGTGTCACGCAGTCGTTTTAGTCGCTCTCGGCCTTCTGTTGTGAGACTACTGAGTGATTACGACTCCATCGCTTGTACTCATGAATATGCATATGGACTTAGCACAGATCGTTTGTTGAGACGACCACCTCTTTCTTTCTTTCATTTTTCTTCTGACATTTTCTCTCTCTCTCTCTCTCTCGTCTAGTTTATTTTCTTTTGTCATTCGATTTAGTTTAGTTCTTCACTTTTCGTTTCTCTAGTCCCTGTGGAAAGAACGACTAGAATACTCGCCTTACTTCATCGTCCTCGTTCTATTGCTAGACGGTCTAGGCCGGTATCATACTCTCGGGCTAACGGTGGAACTGCCTAGGCCTGTAGGGAACTAAGAAGTTCAGATTGTGCCGAGCTCGGTGTAGGTACCACTCGTGGAGGTCTCTGGTTGATTGATCCAATTTGCGCAAAGCTGCCTCCGACATGAGTGGGAACCCATTCCTGAACCTCTTCGGCTGTCCCTTTCGCCCTTTGCCCTTGCCTTTTGTCGGGGACTGAATGCGTACCTTCAAAGGCAAGGACGAGGTGATGGAGGCTTTCTTCCGAGGTGAAGGCGTGGATGCGCTGGCTGGGGTTGAGGCCGTCTTTGATGTGTTCAGGTTCGCACGAGATCCGGCCTCATGCCCCGAGCTGGGGGCGCAGTCCCCTGGTAGCCCGCCGGCAGGCCACTTCAATTAATGAGCACGTATGTTAGATTTTGCAAGTTGAGTGTACTGAGTAGGATGTAATCTAAAATGTGTAGGATTTACCTGTTGTATTAGAAGACACTTCTTGGGCCACTGTACGTAGGAGCCCACTGCCTCAGCAAGTGCCTGCATTTCCTCTGTTGGGATTGGCAATGGAGAATCATTATAGCCCAGCATGGCCATGTCCACTTGTACCTTTGCGAACCCCAACCGCAGAGGTACGCAATGGACTCAGACATCCGGCCCAGACGGATATACGAAGCCGTGTCCAACCACTTCCTGCCCGTCGCCTAGGTGATTCAGTAGGGTGTAGCCCTCTGGCTTCTGCAAATTTGTAACAATTAAAACAGGTTAGCGAAACAACTCTAACAAAATGGGAGTGGCATCAACTTAAGTGCATAGATGAAGACTTGCAGTACCTCAAGTAGATCCACTAGATCCACGAGGACCTTCGAAGCGCAACTGCTTATCCAACCCAGCGGGGTACCGTCGCCCTGGGAATTCGCATCTGCACTCTTGGCTAGCAATGCTTCTCTCAACCGTGCAAAGTCTTCCCTCATTTGTGCGACCTCAGACTGCACCTCATCCCGTATCTCTGCCCGTACCTCAGCCCGTATCTTATCGGAGAGCTCCGCTTCTTTTTCCTTCCAGGAGCGGGCCTTCTTCCTCGGTGGAGCTGGATCTGCGAAACCGGCCTTCCACGACACAATGGCTCCCACGGCCCGTGTCCGCCCGGGATGCTCCTTATTTCCTAGAGCCCGGGTGAGGATGTCGTTTTCCCTCTGTGGGGTAAACAATCCCTCCATTGCCTCCTTCTCAAAAGAGATCTGTTACATTTAAAGGTACCTTGTGAGACAAATTGCCTTATATACACTTGTGCGCACACAGTTTACGGGGTTAGCCAAATTACCATTCACCTCACAACGTCGGCGTCCCCAGTGTTTGTGAACTGCACAGACCCCGTAGATGACACGGACCCCCTCCCCTTCCACCATCGCTTGCACCTCTCATCCCGGATCTCGGAGAGCGGCAACTCAGGGGAGTCGATGGCAGGATTTTGAGAGTCTTCCTTCTTCCACTACTCCTCCTTCCCCGCATAGCCCCGGGATCCGAGCCGATGCGGGTGGTCGTTCCTCTTCTGGATCGCCTTATTCTTCTCGCTAAGGGCCTTGAACTCCTAGGTCCCCTTCTGCTTGGTGAATTTCTCCCATACCTCATCAGATATGAAGGGGTACTTCTCGCAAGGAGATTTTCCCGCAGCGAGGAAGTTACTGATGAGTCAGCTCTTAAAGGTTTTCCATGTTCCGTTCATGTCCTTCAAGCAGGCCGTCCTAGGTGTATCGTCGGGGATGTTCCACTTAGCCTGTTTTCAAACAATGCATACAATTAATCATGAGTTAGTTAAACTTTAGTATAAGCCAAGAGAACGTGATTACAAAAGAGTTCAGTGATTTCAGTTAATTTAACCTTCACTTCTGTCCACAACCTATCCCTCTCGTCCGCCGTCACGTCCTTCCAGCTCTGGACGGTGATCTTCACCCTTTCTTTCGCCAACAGCCCAACGCAGGCCGCGTACTTCCCATCATTCTTTCTGATCGGCCTCCCAAATTGGTTGAACTCACAAGAAAGATCCGCGCGTTTGGCCAAACGGCCCAACATCGTCGCGCCTCGCCCCACCCTCTTGCGCTGGGATGAACCAGCTGCATCTTCAATTACGTTGGGGTTGGCCCTAGTCGAACCATTAGTACCATCCGATGAAGACGACGACATGTCTTTCCCTACAAAACCATCAACAAACCATCAAAAATTTAATGGAAACACAAACCAAATCATTTTACAAAGAAAAAGGATCTATTTTAATTATCTTTCTATCGGTAAACACAGAAACTACCAATAGAAGATAAGATTCTATTTCTCAGCATTTTCGTCTACACATTTTCATATAGGAAGCAGGCAACATATGGCAATTAATTCTTCTTGGAGTTCCATAACTCAGCCCAGAACTGGAGAATAAGTAGGGCTGCAAAAGGGATGTCCGAAGAAAATAATACTAAAGACGTGCAAAAATTAATTCTTGAACTGTTCAGAAATCTTTTCTATCGGTAAACACATGAGCTGCCGATAGACCATAACAATGTTTTCCATCGACAAAGATACGAGATACTGATATAACATATTGTTCTGGAATATTATTGATAAGCCGCCATTCACTGGCGTCACATAGTCTTGGTTTAAGTCAACATTCTCCATGATTTTCTATACTAATATTCATGGGCCAGCATTATTATTTCACACATAACAATGTTTTCTATCGGTAAACACATGAGATGCCGATAGAACAAAACAATTTTTTCTATCGGCAAATACAGGAGATACCGATAGATTATGTGTAAGAACACCTCCAACGTATAATGTGCATTATATGGCAGTTGGATACAATTGATCACACATACAGCAGTACATATAAGTTAAAATCTCAAAATAGGTTCATTACAGCACTGGAACATATTATGTCAACTTTAATTTAAATCAACATTGCCTGCGGAATGTTCATAATCCAACACAATAGGGAACCCTAGTGTAATTGCAAAACTCGAAGAATTAGTACGTACAAAACACAAAGATCAAATAAGGAAGATGCTGGAAAAAGAACGACGAATTAGGGTATTTACGGCGATCAGTTGTGGTGATGGAGAGGCGGTGTACGCAGTGGCGGCCGGCGAAGGACGAAAATATGAACCGGTGGCAGTGGCGAACCAGTATCCAGCCGGTGATCGTCGTGTGGGAGAGAGGAAGTGAGTGGTCACTGCGGAGGTTGTGGTTTTCTTCGCTCTCGAAGAGACGCAGTGCTATAAGTTGGAACTGTTCGACTGGAGGGAAACTCAACGGCCATGTACGTGTAATAAAGTAGTGGATGCCCTTTTCTATCAGTACAACAAAATAATACCGATAGAATATGCCCTTTTCTATCGGTACAACAAAATAATACCGATAGAACAAGTAAATTTTTCCTAGAACAATATTTGAAGTAGTGAATGCCCTTTTCTATTGGTACAAACAATAAAATACCGTGAGACCAATTTTCCCCAGAAAATTTTTTTAAGTGCCTAAGATTAAAGTATTGGATGCCCTTTTTCTATCGGTAAAATCAACAAAATACCGTCAGACTAATGAATTTATTCTAACGGTAGAACATAATAATACCGATAGAATAAGTAAATTTTTCACAGAGAAATTTTTGAAGTGCCTGAGAGACATTAAAGTAGTGGACACACATGACACATCTGTATTTACCATTAGAACATGTGATGTTACGTGGTTGAAACAAAGCAAACTGGGTAATGCATGACACACATGACACCAGTTCTCACCTTCAAACAATCATATGTACACACAATGTAACATCAAACAGACCGTGCTTGAAAGCTGCAGAATGATAAAGAAAGAGGGAAGATAGCCGGAAAATTGGAAAATTGACATAAAAACAAATTGTTCATTCATTGTTGTTTTATCACTTATAAAAAAAAATAAAAATCCAAAATGCTAGGTCAAGGGGTGGCCTTAGGCCTGGCTGCATGTAGAATAAAGTCAGTTTGACTTGCAGCCAGGACGCAGGACTCCTCTAGCGACCAGTGTGAAAGAGAGGATAAGGAGTCGAAGGGTTTGAGAATTAGAAAAACAACAAAATACCGTGATGCATGGCGAGGTACTTATAGAATTTCCAAGGCGACGCATGGCGACACAGTTGAGAATTCAAAGTGCCAGAGTATTGTTCTATCGGTACAAACAACAAAATACCGTGAGACTAACGAATTTATTCTAACGGTAAAACATAATAATACCGATAGAATAAGTAAATTTTTCGCAGGGAAATTTTTGAAGTGCCTGAGACACATTGAAGTAGTGGATGCCCTTTTCTATCGGTACAAATAACAAAATACCGTCAGACAAATGGATTTTTGGAGAGCTTAATTTAAAGAAGCAAGAGACTGCAATGAGATTTTTGCAAGAAAATTTGAAGGGAAGAATTAAGTACTTACAGGATAAAGGTACTGTACATGTTAGAACTCATGCTGTGGAGTAAAATTGAGATATATTAATGCTGTGAACTAGCTTATCATTAAGTTCTAAAGAAAAATGTACTGCCTGATGTATTAATGATAAGTTCCTCACCTTAATGCATAACTTGTGGGCTGTTTGCTTGGCATTTTTCCTTGAAATAGAAAATAATCATCAATGGTTCTCAACCCATAATCCTTCTTTGTGATCATCTCGCAGATACGTTGTTTCGTCTATATCTTCAGTAGGGATAGATTGAATGTCCTCTAAAAATGGAGGTATTTCGTTGAATTGGTTATACTCCTCTTCGTCGACAACGTCTTCGACCCCAACAATACGTCTCTTGCTGTGGAGGACAACATGCAAGTTTGGATTGGCCGGGTCAATGATGTAGAATACCTGTGTGGCTTGCTTTGAAAGTATGAATGGATCGTTTTGGTGTCCGACTCTATCAAGATCGACGAGAGTAAACCCGTAACTGTCAACTTGAACACCTCGAGGGATTGCGACCCATTGGCATCGAAACAGGGGAATCTTAAGTAATCCGTAATCGAGCTCCCATATTTCGTCAATAGCACCATAATATGAGTTCAGCGCCCTTACTGACCTGCCATCCTCGGAAATAGCAAACAGTGTCACTCCGCTACATTGCGTGCTACTCTTGGCATCTTGAGCTCTTGTGCAAAATGAATACCCAAGGAGGAAGATTGTAGATGCATAAAAGAACCAGCCAAGTGCTATGCCGACTGCTCATATTACCATGTGGGTTCATACCATCTGTACTCAGTCCGAACCTTATATTCCTAAGTTCACCGCCGAACTCAGCAAATGTTCTGTTAATGTTTCTCCATTGAATAGAATCAGCTGGGTGTCTCAGTTTTTGGTCTTGTTTCCGGGCTTCAGCATGCCAACGCAAGTGCTTTGCGACTTTCGGATTCGCAAACAGCCGCTTCAATCTAGGTATCACAGGCAAGTACCACACAGTTTTTGATGGAGGTCCTTTCTTTACCTCGTGACGTTCACTGTCAATTCGGTCCCTACGCGTATACCTCGATGCACCGCATCTTGGACAAACATGCAAACTGGAGTACTCGTTATGGTATAACACACAATCATTTGGGCATGCGTGTATTCTTTCGATTTCCATTCCCAACGGACACAACAGTTTTTTGGTTTGGTAAGTAGATCTTGGCAACTCATTTTCCTCTGGAAGCATGTCCGCTAGAAGATCTAATTGTGTCGTGAAACTCTTATCACTCCAACCATTGCCTGCCTTCAAGTTATATAATCTCAGCACAGAAGATAGTTTTGTAAATGTTGCACATCCAGGGAACAGAGGATTCTCAGAGTCAGCAATCAGTTTCTCAAATTCACAGAAGTCGTTTTCGTTGTAATCTTCCTCTACATCACGTAACATCTCATCTAAATTGTCATCATCATCATCTACGTGCACATCGGAATGAACATTATCAAAATTCGGATGATCATCGATATTATTGCAATCCACATCTGAGTCCTGCTGATTGGTAGTAGTGGTGCTTGTTTCCTCAAGATCTTCGCCATGCCATATCCAATGGGTGTATCGCGCGTTAAAACCACGACGAATCAAATGACTCTTAATTTGATCAGAGTTGCTAAACCTCTTCAAGTTCATACAATCTGTACAAGGACAAAGCATATTTTTCTCTCCCTTCCTCTGCTTTTGTTGCTCAGCAAATTTAATAAACTCATTCACATCATCCATATATTCAAGAGTAGTACGTTTTATTCCATACATCCATTATTTCCTGTCCATCTACAATTAACAAAATTTAACGAGTCAGCCATGCATGAAACCTGCCCGATTAAGTTATGTATATGTACATGTACAGCCTCTTACAACTGATGTGTTAAACCCTAGCCTGACAAAATTAACACTAATTAACCTAGCTAACTACACAATACAAGCTAGTGAGCTCCTAAAACATGAAGCATTTCCAGCTAGCTAGCTCCCGAGTTTGGAGCTACAAGCTTGGAACTACACAATACAGCTAGCTTGCAAGTAGAGAGGGAGGGAGATCTAGAGGGAGAGAGAGATAAGTGATGACAATTAAGCATACCTTAAAGAGGGGTGCAATCAACTTCCCTCCAGCTTGCCCTGATCACCCTAGTAGTGTAGCTGCGAGCGTGGAACTTTCATCACAAACAGAGGGACACAGAGTGAAACAGAACAAAAGAGCAGCTCAGCAATGGTCGAGTGGGGTTTTACTTATATTGGACCTTTTTCTAACGGTAAATACATGAAATACCCATTAGACTAAGTGCGGGTAATTTTGCAGTCACATATTCTATTGGTAAAAACACACATATACTGTTAGAGAATGTACTGGTGCATTGCTGAGCAGGTACAGGTCTTGTTCTATCGGTAAATATGTGTATTTACCGTTAGAAGAGATACTGGTACATGGCTGAAACAAAATCAAACTGGGTAATGCATCACACAGCAAATACATGTGTTTTTCTATCGGTAAATATGTGTATTTACCGTTAGATGATGCATGACTGATCAAATACGTGTGTTGTTCTATCGGTAAATATGTGTATTTACCGTTAGAGGAGGTACTGGTACCAAACTGGGTAATGCATGACACACATGACACCAGTTCTCACATCCAAAGAATCATATCTAAACACAATGTAACATCAAACAGATCTTACATCAAACAGATCTTAACTAGAAGATAAAGCAATATTTCAAGAAATGCTAATTTGTAGATTAACTAGGAGACACAAAAAAACTTTTTTTAGGTACTTGGTACTTTATCTTGCCAAAGAAATTACACATGCCAGTTCACAAATTCAGGTACAAACATACACATGCCAGTTCACAAATTCAGGCACAAACATACACATGCTAGTTCACCAATACAAATTCAGGTACAAACATACACATGCCAGTTCACAAATTCAAGTGCATGTCTGAAACAACAGTACAAATACACACCTACCTACCAATACAATTAAATACACAAATACTCCCTACACATTCAAGTTCATGTCCCAAATAGCAATACATGATACACAAATATACAACAATATACAAATACAACAATTCACACATTCGATGTATATTAGAAAAGCCACATATGAAATTAACAACAGATCACGACGAGGGCCCAGTGGCCCATACATTTTACATAAAAGAGAACCTTTGCAAGTTGCGACAATGCAACTACCAACTACAAGTTAGACTTGATACATCACAAATCCATTCATCCAAAACAGCAAATGTCTGAACCAGATTGGAATTAACCATAGGAGTTCAGTTTGAAGACGCCCGAGGAGCTGGAACTGCCGTCGAGTTACATTTGTATCGGTGATTTCCTCGGACTCAAACTCGATCAACTCAACTCAATTCAACTCAACTCCATTAACAAAAAGAACCTACCTTCCAAGATGTTGTTCTGTGTAGTGATGGTGTAGAATGGCTGTGCAAATGACAACAATTCTTCTTCTCCAAGCAGGTAAGCATCTGGCCACAAGCTGGTGCATGCAAAAAAATGTAAGATGCTTTCTATATGTCCTGATTTGAGAAACACGCCGGGCTTAAGGATCTTCTCGACTGAGCCAACCAAGATCTCGCCCTTCACATCCTTCCAGCTCTCGACGGTGATCTTCACCGTTTCTTTCCAGCTCTCGATGGTGATCTTCACCGTTTCTTTCGCTAACAAGCCAGCGTAGGCAGCGTACTGTGATAAAGAACCGTGAAATACGTTGCCCCTCATGAGCATCATCCAAGGACCTGCACAGATCATAATCACATTGAAAGAAGACACATCAAAATGAAGGATACAAAAATTGGAGAATAATTGCCATAATCGGATTAGAATAATCTAACAATATTACCGAAATTTTACGTACCTTGCTTGCGATGCCAAAATCTAGAGGGCGTCGATGGAGGTGCGGAGGTGCAGCGATCGCCGGTAGAGGTGCACCGGCCGTCCATGGAGCTTACGGGTTATGACTACGAGCGCCAGATGAACTGTGAGAATGAAAGAGACATACCCGGGTATTTATAGTACTAGATAAGTTCTATCGGTACACAACCTCATACCGTTAGTAATTTGATATATCTTCTAACGGTACAAACATAAATTACTGATAGAATAAAAATATTTGTAGAAGGCGAACGGTTCTATCGGCACACTACATATTGCTGATAGGAACTTTTGTACATACTCTGTCGGTATATACATACATTGCCGATAGAATAAGACTAGTTGTAGAAGGCGAACAGTTCTAAGATATTTGCGCTATATTCTAACGGTATAAACATACATTACCGATAGAATAAAACTATTTGAAGACGAACAGTTCTAAGCAATTTTCGATATATTCTAATGATACAAGCATCCACTACCGATAGAATAAAAATATTTGTAGAAGGCGAATGGTTCTATCGGCACACTACATATTGCCGATAGGAATTTTTGTACATATTCTGTCGGTATATACATACATTACCGATAGAATAAAACTAGTTGTAGAAGTCGACCAGTCCTATCAGCGCACAACATTCTCCCGTCAGTACTTATGCATCTCTTCTAACGACAAATATATTCATCACCGCTAGAGTAAATCATACTGCTTCTTCTAACGGTAAGTTTCTTACAAATCGATAGAAAAAATACTTGTTATTGGCCTTTTATGACCGCGAGGCACATTTTCTAACAGTTTTCTACTAAATCGCTAATAACCGACAGAAGATAGGGGTTAGTAGACTGCATTTCTGTACTAGTGAAGCCATAAACAATTTCAAAAGAACACATATTAGTGATCGAATGTAGCGCCCTGTTGTACGCAAACTCCATGTGCGACAAAAAATCTTCCCACTCTTTCAAGTTCTTTTTGATCACCGTCCTCAGCATGGTCGACAATGTACCGTTGAGGACCTCGGTCTGCCTTTGTATTTCTTTAGTCTCTTCAGGGTTGGTGTGGTACAGTGGTCGGTTTGGCAGTGCTGCTCCAGGTGTTACATCAATTTGATGCTGGATTCCTCGTAAAGGAGGAAGTCCAGATGGTAAATCTGCTAGAAATATGTTGTTATAAGCCTGCAAAACAACGGTAGAAATACTAGGAAAAGCGGTTAAGTCATTAGTAGAAATCAAGGATTCTTCGTACAAGAATACAAAACAATCCAGCAATAGGTTGCTCACAACTCTCAAATCTGATTTTGTAGCTACTAAAGCTAAGCTATCTTTCTTTCTGTTCTTTTGCTCACTCATATTTGGTTTGTAGCTCTCTCTCACCGATATGTGGCACTCACTCATATGTTCACTCACACCATCAACCTTACTGTCAGAAAGTTTTTGCATCTCTTCCGATATGATTTGCTCAAGAGTCATAGGAAGAAGAGTGATGTCCTTGCCCTTGAAATTGAAGAAATATTTGTTAGTCTGACCATAGTGCTGTAAATTGCGATCATATTGCCATGGTCATCCCAATAGTAAGTGGAAAACTTGCATAGGAACCACGTCGCACATGACATCATCAATATACCCCTTAATGGTAAACTGAACCTTCACTATGGAGGTAATTTGGATCTCACCACAAGAGTTAAGCCAATTAATGCAGTATGGATGAGGATGTTTGAGCACTCTAAGTCCAAGTTTGTCCACCATCTCCTTACTAGCAAGATTATGACAACTATCTCTATCAATGATGAGCTTGCATACCTTGTCTTGGACCTTACATCGAGCTTGAAAAAGATTATGTCTCTGTCCTCATTCAGCTTCCATCATTTGAACACTGAGAATAGTCTTGACCACAAGAGTTTTACCTTGCTTGAAAGAAAAACCTCCTTCTGCTTCAACTTCTGCTGCAGCATCTTTGATAATGTCTTCGTCACTTTGAGAATCATATGCTCCATCTTCTTGCATAATCATAGCTCGCTGGTGATAATTCTCATATTTGTGCATATTTTTTGGATATTTTCCCCTCATTCATGCTCATTTTAGTCATAAAAATTATCATATACTCAAATATATTTGTATTGGCTGTCGTTCGACCTCGACTGTGTGTTTTGTTTATTTTAATCGCAGGTCGATGCAATTCGGTTAATTTATGGCTGAATGGATGAGCTTCATCGACTGGATCTAGAGAACGGATGATTCCGTACAGAAGTACGCGTCGTTATGGACGCGTAGGAGCTGACTGGGTCAAAATCAATCTCTGGGAGTCTAGAACAACCAAACCTTACAGCCTAGGGTCTGACTGAAATTCCCTAAAAATCCAAGCGCCTAATTGCAAATTGGCCAAGACACAAAAAACTCTAAACCCTAACTCAGAGGGACTCAATTGCTATTTCTAAAAAATTTGAGGGCCTTTTTGCAAAATAGCCAAAACAGTAATAAACCCTAGCCTGAGCCGCCATTTCAATTCGGCCTGGCACATACCCAAATTCTCCCACTTCTTCTCTCCCAACCCCGGCGAGCTTGCCGGCGGCGGCCAGGTCCATGCCGAAGGTAAGCTGCCGGTCTCCTTCCATATTTCTACCTCCCCCTTTCTTCCTCTTCTCCCCCACTGGTGAACCACCGGTGCTCTCTCCCTTCATCCTCTCTCACCACAATTCGTCCTCCCCTCTCCTGTTCGTCCTCACCGCCGGTGAGCTCCCCATTTCCTTCGTCTTTTCCAGTGC